>CANTFK010000362.1:0-97442 GCA_947646735.1 Peronospora farinosa
AACCCATTTGAGATCACTTAAATGGAGGAAATCATCGCGTGTTGCGTGATGACGTTCATCACCCGCTGATTCCATAGCGGATGGTGCGGTGGTCGCTAAACGGACCACGAAGTGCTACCAGGTGTAATGGGGCACTCTCCGACTATACTGATTACAGTATAGTCTACTTTCACTGATTACAGTGAAAGCAGGTGCCTCAGAACCTCACGTACACGTGAGCAGAGGAAGCTTATCAACCAAACAAACGTTTAGTTGAGAGGGAAAAGAAAACTGTTTTTAATATAGTTAATTATCTAATAAAACTAATCTGTTATAACCTATGTTAACTATATTAAACTACAACTATGTATGTTAACAACTTGCCCTCCACTCATTGCGCGCGTCCATCGGTCATTGGTCAGCGCGGTGGTTGATATGATGGCCCATATCAACCAATGAGAGGGCATCTCCAACTTCAAGGAGATCTAGGAACAATATTATAGGAAGAGATAATATTGAAAAAATATTATTAGTTATAATAATATTTTTATTGACACTTCATATAAGTGCCAATATTATGTAACGGGCTCACCCCGTTACAAGAGAGCAATCCATCGGTGGTAAAGAAATGGTCCAAAGCCCAACTATTGGTGCTTGCTTCGACCACCAGAAGTCCCACGTCGTACGCGAGATACCCCCTGATTAGAGCTAAAAGAGTGCGGCTCTTTTGATCTTTAGTCCGTTATTTTTCTTGGCAAGGATTTGGAAGTCACAGCTCCACTTGATTTATCCCCGCAGACTCCGCACTTTAAAACTTTTATTTCATTTTAACTTGCATGGTGTGTTTTCCGTCTTGGGTGGCGAGATCACCACCGTATAAGTAGTGAAGTCGTTCTTGTCGTATCTGCCCATGATAATGCTCTGATTACCACGGGGTTAATTCTCTTGTGTCCGATTTAAATTTAAAATATAATATTTAATTTAGCCTGCATCAGGCTCATGTCCACTCGGGATCCTATCGTCCACCAAGACGACAGGAGGGCGGAGGTCCAGAACCAATGGACCTCTCCTATGTAGAGAGCGAGCGACCTCGCTCTCCAGGGTACAAGCGATTGCAAAAGTGCAATCGCTGTCAAAAGTCGGGCCACTACGCTTATGAGTGTAGTGCCCCACGCCCAGTGTCTCGTAACACTGATAGTGACAATCGACGTCTGCTAAGAAGGGCTAGAGACGTGGGTCCCACGTTGCTGCGAAATCGCAACAACGTGGTGGACCATCAAAAAACGGTCGGGGTCAGTAGGGGCGGAGCGCCCTACTGATCCAGCAACGTCAAGAGAGTTTGCGGGACTCTTGACGAAGGTTGCTCCCAACACACAGTCACTGTGTGTTGCCGCTCCCAGTGATGAGGTATCCCTCATCACATTGAAGATAGAAGTGACAAAGAACATGTCACTTTGCGCCCTAGTTGATTGTGAGGTTTCGAACAATTTTGTCCGACGCCAATCTCTAGATGATGGTAGGCTCAAATATGTTGAGCGCGAGACCCCTCCAACGAGGATGACGGTGCGCCTTGCAACTGGCGCATCCGTAACATTATAGAAACGTGTAGTGGGAATTTACTACACGCTTGAAGGCAAAAAGTACGATGATGATTTCATCGTACTTGATCTGGATGACAAATTTGATGTCATCCTAGGATTACCATGGCTCAGAAGGTATGAGCCATGGGTCAGCTGGCAGCATCGAACCGTGAAGATGCCTGCCGCTTGTTCATCAGATGGCCATCTGATGAACGTCTTGGAGCGTTCACAAGCGTGTGAATGTACTACGAGTGAGTGTGATGGCCTCACTTGTGGTTCGGTCGTTAGTACGACTGCACAAGAACTCAATATGATAGACAATCATACTGTGGAGCAAGATGCCGGCGGCTGTGCAGAAGCACAGGCAACGCCAATCCCACCACTCGAATAAGTCGAGTCAACAGACGGTCCATTCTAGACACGTTACAGCTGCTAGCACTGATAGTCCTTTCCAATAGTCGAGTTTGGGATGAGCGAATCGTCGTCTTTTGACGGTCCAATCTAAAATTGGACCACGTGACCTTCCTATCTCACTAATGTTGAGTGGGATGCCTTTAATCGCCTTGCGACGATACTAGAAAATGCTTTCGTCACGTCATTGATGAGATCAGAGCCTCTGATGGGCAACGTCTAGCTATACACGAGTTTATATTCCACGAGCTCGCCGAATACAATCGTGGCGAGGTCGACTCCTTCACGATCTTCACAAATAATTCCGTGAAGATGGAAAGCTCCTTCTACTCAGGAGAAGAATGAGAACGAGTGTCGCTGAATCGATGGTTTTGCAAAGGCGGTCTCCTCGAGACTTTTAGAGGCGCCCCAAGAGAAGGTCAACTTCTCCTTTACCGACTCACCGGGAAATTAAATGAATGGGCCCTTTTCAAACTCGTTGTGGACGATCACGCGTTCCCCAACCTGAATACCATCCAGGACGACCTTCGTCTTGCTTTCGAGCCGCAGAAAGAGGAGAAGATGGTGCGCTTAAGCTTCCTGTCCATGCGACAGGGTAAAATGGCGATGCGCGACTACGTGCAGATGGCTCGGCAATTTGTTATAGGTATTTAAAATATATACCAACATTATGGAGTCGTGTCTCATCACGCACCTCTTGGACATGTATACGCAGTTGAATGTCTTTGTGAATGGTATGAGAGAGGGGCAGACCCGTTTATCGCCCGAGCGCGCGGAGGCTACCACATTATAGGCATTTTTCATTGCCCTCCGTGAGGAATTAAGGGTCACTAAAGCCTATGCTAAATCCTCAGTCGTCATCGTCGTCCAGTCTTCTGTTCCGGACCTAAAGACATCGACGTGATTGAGTCGTCGAATGAACGACGACGTGTGACTTGCTATAAGTATAACGCTCGCACCGGGCGTCAAATGGTTTGTTTTCGTTGTTGAAGCCAGGAAATCGCGCGGCTGAGTGCCGCGCGCTAGCGCCCATGTCGGCGCATGTCTGGACGCCCTTTAAGAAGGCGCTGACCCGTCCGCACGTCCAAAAAACGGTCGAGACCAGTAGGTGCAGGGCGCCCTACGGTTGGAATAGCGTTCCAGGTCCCCCGGTGGTAGCTCAACCTTCCAACCCCCCCCCCTGCGCTTCACCCTTGAATAAATGGCACCAAATCGATTGATCTTTACGCTTGATCATTGTCAGTATACATGTCGCCGGTGATCGGCGACCTCTACGAGCGCTCCTGGACTAAGGAGCGACGAACAATTTCTTATGTAAATCTTGTTCATCAATGCTGCCTCCCATCATTCAGGTTCGCCAGGAGCTTCGCCAAATCTTTGTCAAGCTGGCTGACGGTTAACCATAGCTTTTATCGCGGCGCGAAGTGTCGTTGCTGTATATATTTGACGGTTTCGCAATAATGATAATTTCTTTGCAATTCCACGTACACGATAGCGTGGACACATTTCAACGCTGGATTCTAGATGTAAGTGTCCCTATCGTGCTTTGAATCATTACTCGAAGATGGCGACCCGCTGTCAGGTGATTAAACATCACCCCCCCTTTAGGCACTGAATGTCCTCATTTATGATGCCAGAAACACATCTTCTCTCGAGGAGACTCTTGTCCGTTCGCTTTGTCCTCGTGTGGGAGCCCCTGCTCAGCCGCAAGTTGCCCATGTAGGACCCTCGGTTCGACCACAGTGAGTGATGATGAGGGCCTTGGTTCTAACATCATCCTCAAACATAGGGACTTATGTCCATCCAAGTCACACTCGTTGGCGAGCTCTTGCAGGTCGTCACATTTTTCTTGTATGAGCCCCTGCTCAACTAAAATGGGTGCAGATGGGAAACTTTAATTTAACCACTGCACTCACGTGCGGGGATCCCTGTCCGACCGCGTCGTCCTCGTCGCTCTCCTTGCTGTGAAGCGAGAAGTCTCTGTCACTTGTGTCCAGAAAAACAGCACAATCAGTACAGAGAGGTCTGTCGCTCGCTCTGTGCACCGCCTGCGACGTGGAGTTACGATCCACTACATCAGTCAATTGAAAATGCCAAGAGATGGGTAAACACTTCACTGACGTCTAACTTGCGTCGAAGTCTCACTGATCTGTGATCTGACTTACCAATCGATCTGTGCCTTATAATGTGCCAACCATGGTATGCCCACACTGTAATCGAATGCTCTTTCATCGCAAGGGAGTCTACAAAGACTCCATTAGACTGAAGTCGCGAGACCACCCTCCGACGCGTCTTCGATTAAAAGCCTTCCGGGACTCTCTTAGAGCCGTTTCTTACGTGACCTTAAGGGAGGCATTGTGGAACAAGTGTGGTTAACCACACAAGAGGTGGTTGCCGTGACAAACGAGGAGCAATGACGCATCCTCGTAGCGATGAGCCAAAGTCAGCGCGTGAAGAAAGGTTTTCTTCGCAATCATGGGAAGCTCTGCGGAAGTCTGGTAACCCTGTCTACGACATTGCTCGTAAGTATGCAGATATATTCATGGAAAAGATTCCGGCTAAACTTCCTTCTGACCGTGGTGTTCGACACGAGATTGATCTTGTGCCAGGTTCGAAGTATTGTGTGACACGGCAGTGGCCGTTACCTCGAGATCAAGTCGAAGCTATTGACGTATTGTTCCAAGGCTGCCGCAATGCGGGGCATGTGCGTGAGAGTACCTCACCACATTCGAGTCCAACCTTTTGCGTAAAGAAGGCTATGGGAGGCTTGCGGATAGTGCATGCGTTATAAGCTACATGATGCCATCATTCCTGCGCAAACGCCTATTCCCAGGAAAGAAATGGTGCTGAATTCCATGTCAGAAGGCATCATCTTCATTGCCATCGATCTAACCGATGGCTTTTATCAAATTTTAATGCGACCGAGCGAAATACCACTCACAGCAGTAGGCCCCCTAGTGGCATGATATAGGAGTGGCTGGTGATGCTAAAATGAAGATCTCACCGGCCATTTTCAATCGCATGGTGTCACAAGTGTTTATACGAATCTGAAACTTCTCTCCTAGTAACTTCGATGACATCTTTGTCGACAGTCGCGCTGAGGGCAACCTCATCGATGCTCAAGTTCACCTTAAACACTTGAACACAGGTGTTTAAAGTAATGCGAGACAACAAGTTTTTTTTAAATGTGAATCTCAAGAAGTGTGTCTTTTCGCACCGGAAATCTCGGTGCTAGGTTTCTATGTAATTGGTAATAACCTCACTATTAATTTGCAGAGTCGTCTCAAAATTAGACCGACTTAAAGCGCATCAGCGACGACGTAAAGTCGTCCGGCTTATTCTCCATGGAGAAGTGTGGTGGAGTGGCGATCACAAAATCTCGTATATAATTCCGTCTCTACACTGGCGCCAAGACAACCCGTACCGGTGGAGGGGCATTCCGTTTCCGTGAAAAACAATTCCTTCCTCACCTTGTCAACCCGTAGTAGGGCGGGTAGAACTATTCTAAGAAGACTCGAGTCGATTCTTAACTTGATCGTGTTGGGAATTGGCTGGGTTACCGCGTGGAAATATTCACGTGATCAAGGGATACTTGGGCACTATATATAAGTCGCCCTGATCTCTCTTAAGATCGCCTTGTTCAAATGCAGATACTTGGTCCACTTTATTGACTTGATCTTGTGACCAGTTAAGCCGTCTCGCGATCTTGCGCCTTGTACTTTACGCTTACTGCGTCTAATCGCAAGGGGGGGTTGCTTGTGAAATTTTTGTATTATTTGGCCAGAGAATACAAAATTTCTCGGTTCATATACGCACGCAGATATTCTTCCGGGTGAAATGTGTTGGCACCCCGACGATCGAACGTTTCGTAGCAGAAGCTTTCGATCGTCGGGGTGCCAACACATTTCACCCGGAAGAAAGTCTACGTGCGTATAAGAGCCAAAATGCCACTCTCTTTTTAAAGTTAACCAATTAATGCTAAAAACTACCGTTATGCCTATCTATAGCCCAGAAAATGTATTGCCACGTGTCGTCTTTTCGGGAAAAATGAGGTTTGGATATGCGGTCTCCTCCGCTAATCGGACCACAATGTTGATCTGTTGATCAAATCAATTCGTTGATCTGTTGATCGGATCAATCTGTTGATATGTTAGTATAATTTACTGATCGAATTAATCGAGATCACCTTCTTGATCAGCTGGTCCGCGATCACATTCAAATACCCATCTAATTTTAATTGTCGGCTAATGATCAGCGGATCATGTCGTCAGTGCCATACTTCACCGCAAATACCTACTATGCAAGTACAATCCGGATCAATGTCGATCCATCCGATTGGCTCGACCACATACAATAATTAAGTACAATTTGGATGAACGCCGATCCGTCCGATTGGATCAACCAATACTGCAATTATGTAAAATCCAAAACGGTGATCCGTTTCGTACAATCCAATATAATTCATAAATGCAATCCATGCCACGTATGAAGTCCACCTCAAATATGCTTTAATTCATATGGTATCATCGTCTTCAGTACCTTTGATCTCTTCTTCATTCGTTTTGTGTGATAAATTGGCATCAAATAAACGATTTTACATCAATGGTACTTCTCCATCCTTTCTTCACATACTTCACGATCGACTTCACCACACCCCATAAGTCATTTTAGTAATTGACTTAATTGGGACAGGGATCCAACCGTTGACGGGGCAGAGGCTCGACCGTTCGTGGGACAGGGATCCAATTATTGGTGGTACAGGGATCCAATCGTTAGTAAAGGAATCCAACTGTTGGTGGGACATGAATTCGTTCGTTGACTTTGTGGAGAAGCGCCAGGAGAATCGAGGCCCAGGGTATCAGGGCCACAGGGACACAGGGTACAAGGGCCCAGGCCTCGCAAGGTCCCAAGGTTCAATCGAGGGTCACCAGGGACAGGGTTTCCAGTCACCAGGGACCGGGGTACTAGTCACCAGGGACAGGGGTACCAGTTACCGAGGACAGGGTTCCCAGTAACCGGAGACAGGGTTTCCAGTTACCGAAGACAGGGAAACCAGTTAGCAGGGACAGGGTTTCCAGTAACCGGGGACAGGGGTATTGAATGTCCAGGGTCCTGGAGTCATCAAAGGTATCGTGGTGGAGTGGATTCTCAAACGACGTGAGAGAACCACAAACACACACAGCGCCGGACTGCCGACTTACGGAGGGGGTACCCCGATACCGTATCGCGTCACTCTTGGGTCTCACCTTGTGTACCCGTCGGCTTGGCTGGTCTTGCTCCTCGTTAGACGCAGAAGACTTAAAGACTTGGTCTTGTATGGATGGACTTGGGGGCCACGAGTGGATATGCTTCACTCGGGCCCAGGGTTTCTTGGGCTCAATCGACTGGGTCGAGAGCAGTGCACCTGGTACTATGTACCCCTTCGGTTCTTGGTCTTTCGACCCCTTTTCTTGTTCCCCGTAGGGAAACCGCTTCCTATAGCGGATCTTGAGTGGGTACGAACCCACAGGCCAAAAAACTTCCTGGGGTTCGTTCGAGCTTGAATCTTACCACACGTCTGTCTTCAACGGGGGGCCAAAATAAATCCCTTCCCCGGAACAGGTGGGTAGATCGAAACAAGCTCGCACTTGAGTCTTGACACTAACTTGACACCTCAGGCCAACTATCCTGAGGTTCAACTTGCGTGAGCCGTCACCTCACCTGACGTCGGTGGGCCAAAGGGTATCCCGCCCGGAATAGGTGAGGTGACGGAGAAGCTTGAAGGAAGCGCTTGGAGCTGCCACGTGTAATGCAAATTCGAGTGTGTTTATTTATCTTATTCTCTGTATGCTTTTCTTGCCAAACCCTAACCCTTCGCTCTGGATGGTACCACGTGTATACTTGTGGAAGAACAACTGGCTCTTTTAGGACATGGGACTTGTACCGGCTCTGCACTTTTAAGGAAGCCTTGTGCCTTCTATTCCCTGGGGTCCACCGGTCACCTGGATCCACCGGTTACCTGGGTCCACCGGTCACCTAGGTCCACCGGTCACCTGGGTACACCTGTTGTCTGGGGTACACCTGTTGTCTGGGGTCCACCTGTCACGGGGGGTCCACCTGTCACCTGGGGTCCACTGGACCTGGGGTCCACCGGTCACCTGGGTCAACCTGTCGCCGGGGGTCCACCTGTTACCGGGGGTCCACCTGTCACGGGGGGTCCACCTGTCACCTGACCTGGGGTCCACCTGTCACCTGGGGTCCACCTGTCACCTGGGGTCCACTGGCCACCTGGGTCAATCTGTCACCTGGGTCAACCTGTCACTGGGGGGTCAATCTGTTACCTGGGGTCCACCGGTCACCTGGGTCCAACAGTCACCTGGGTCCACCTATCGCCTGGGGTCCACCTGTCACATGGGACCCACCAGTCGCCTGGGGTCCACTGGTCACCTGGGTCCACCGGTCACCTGGGTCATCCTGTCACCTGGGGTCCACCGGTCACCTGGGTCCGCCTGTTGTCTGGTACCCACCTGTAACCTGGGGTCCACCTAAGCTGCCCTAGCAGCACTAGTCCTTTGGTCTGTAGTGTAGGACATCCTAGTACCTTCTCCGAACTCGGGACCTTGAACCAGTTCGGGGCCCTGGTCACTCCCTGTCACTCATTCAAGAGAGTGACCGAGATCTTTCACGCCAGTTATTATAATAACTTCGAAGGCCCCCCCATTTCTCTGGCACTTCTCCACAGCTGGGCCCCGGTACCCCGGTACCCATGGGCCCTTGGACCTTGGAGCCTGTACTGTCTCTGCACGTAGAAATACCTTGTACCTTCTTTGAACTTAGGACCTTGGACCACCTCGGGGCACTGGACCCTTCGAATCCTGGTGTGCTCCCGGTAGGGTAACCTTGTACCTTTGACCCTGGACGTTCGATACCCCTGTCTCCGATAGCTGGTACCCCTGTCCCTGGTGCCCTGTCCCTGGTAATTGGAAACCTTGTCCCTGGTTACTAGAAACCATGTCCCCGGTAACTGGTATCCCTGTCCCCGGTGACTGGTACCCCTGTCCCCGGTATCTGGTACTCTGTCCCTGGTGCCCTGTCCCTGGTGACTGATACCCTTGTCCCCGGCTGCTAGAAACCCTGTCCCCGGTCACTGGTATCCCTGTCCCCGGTAACTGAAAACCCTGTCCCTAGTGACTAGTACTCCGGTCCCTGGTGACTGGAAACCCTGTCCCTGGTGACCCTCGATTGAACCTTGGGACCTTGCGAGGCCTGGGCACTTGTACCCTGGGGCCCCTGTACCCTGGTACCCTGGGGCCTTGGTACCCTGGGCTCCGATTCTCCTGGCACTTCACCACAGTACAAGGTTCCCCTACCGTGCGCACACCAGGACCCGAAAGGTCCAGTGCCCCAAGGGGGTACAGGGTTCTAAGGTCAAAGAAGATACAAGGTATTCCTACGTGCAGAGCAGGTACAGGCCCCAACAGCTATTGGCACAGGGTACAAGGTACAGGGTCCAGGGCCCTAGGGTTCAGGGTACCAGGGTACAAGAACCCAGGCCTCGGAAGGTCTCAAGATTCGACCGAGGGTCACCAGGGACAAGGGTACCAGTCACCAGGAACAGGGGTACCAGTTACCGAGGACAGGGTTTCCAGTAACCGAAGACAGGGTTTCCAGTTACTGAAGACAGGGGAACCAGTTAGCAGGGACAGGGTTTCCAGTAACCGGGGACAGGGGTATTGAATGTCCAGGGTCCTGGAGTCATCAAAGGTACAAGGTTACCCTACCGTGCGCACACTAGGACCCGAAAGGTCCAGTGCCCCGAGGGGGTCCAGGGTTCTAAGGTCAAAGAAGGTACAAGGTATTCCTACGTGCAGAGACAGTACAGGCTCCAAGGTCTATTGGCACAGGGTACAAGGTACAGGGTCCAGGGCCCAGGGTAGGGTACCAGGGCTTAGAATATAGAGTCCAGGGCCCAGAATATAGAGTCCAGGGACCAGGGTCCAGGGCCCAGGGTACAGGGTACCAGAGTACCAGGGCCCATGGCCTAGGGTGCAGAAACGGTACACGGAACCTCGAAGATTACAGAAAGTACAGGTACCAAGGAGCCAGTTCTTCCTCCAAGAGTCGATACGTGGCACTATCCAGAGCAAAGGTTTAGGGTTAGGCAAGAAAAAGCATACTAAGTATAAGATATATAAACACACTCGAATTGCATTACACGTGGCAGCTCTAAGCGCTCTTCCCCAAGCTCTTCTCCGTCACCTCACCTATTCAGGGCGGGATACCCTTTGGCCCACCGACGTCAGGTGTTAAACGGCTCAAGCTACGCAAGTTAAACCTCAGGATAGTTGGCCTGAGGTGTCAAGTAAGTGTCAAGACTCAAGTGCGAGCTTGTTTCGATCTACCCACCTGTTCCGGGGAAGGGATTTATTTTGACCCCCCGTTGAAGACAGACGTGTGGTAAGATACAAGCTCGAACGAACCCCAGGAAGTTTTTTGGCCTGTGGGTTCGTACCCACTCAAGATCCGCTATAGGAAGCGGTTTCCCTACGGGGAACAAGAAAAGGGGTCGAAAGACCAAGAAGCCGTTAGCCACCGAAGGATTATATAGTACCAGGTGCACTACTCTCGACCCAGTCGACTGAGCCCATGAAACCCCGGTCCCGAGTGAAGCATATCCACTCGTGGGCCCCCTAGTCCCTCCAAACAAGGACCAAGTCTATTAGTCTTCTGCGTCTACCGGGGAGCAAGACCAGCCAAGCCGACGGCTACACAAGGTTAGACCCAAGGTTGACGCGACACGGTATCGGGGTATCCCCTCCGTAAGTCGGAATTTCGGCGCTGTGTGTGTTTGTGGCTCTCTTACGTCGTTTGGAAATCCACTCCACCACAACTTGTCTTGACAGTTATGGGAAAGTCTCGAAAAGTCGGCTCCGTATATGTCGATCGGATCATTCTATGGGCTTAACCAAATTTTTTAATCGACTTTGCCACAAAAGTTGTACTTTGCGAAGAACGACAATCATCTCTCCGTTCGTTGCAAGAGGTGTGGACTGTATACAGCCGTGCGTAATGAGCATGATTTGTATACACAATGTACGGTCTATCTCCCAAGAGATAGATGCAAAACTTATCCAGTGCATATTTTTATGGCAAGGAGTTCCTTGTCATGCACCGGGTAGTTGCGCTCAGCTAGTCGCAGCTGACGATTTTAATAGTAAACGACAGGCTCTACTCTGTGTCGTCTGCATCGTATTGCACAGACATTTGCAAATATCTTGCATCGAAGATCACATTAAATGTTATGTCCTGATTGCAATTGACACACCGTCGATTGCGTTAAACTTTGCTTGATACGTTCAAACGAACGCTGACAGTCAGCGTTCCCATTCCACATTACATTTTTTAAGTAAACAATAAAGATGTACTTTCATCCTGGCGTAGTTGCGCGAGTAGTTGTGCAAGTACGCCGCTAGTTTAACGAATTTCCTTAGACCTTTGACATTTACTTGTACTGGAAAGTAGGTGATCGCAATGATCTTTTCCGGATCAGGGCGTACGCTGTTTTTTTCGACGATGCATCCAAAAATGGTAGTTTTCTAGCTGCAATTATACACTTCTTGAGGTTGACGTACAACTTCTCGCGCATGAGTTCAAAAATCTTGCGAACGTGAAGTCAGTAGACTACCACGTTTTTGTCCTATCCATAGCCCTGCTACATTGTTATAGTAACTCGGAAAAAAATTCGCACCGGTTTCAATAGATGTAAAACACATTTTTTAAATGCGGCTGGCGCATTAAGAAGCCCACGCAAGCAATCCCATAGCATACCACTAGGGATGCTTACTGCCGTGTACGGAATGTCCTTTACTTATTAGGAGCTGATGGAACCTATTTATCAGATCCATGGACAAAAAATGGAGCTCTTATCCTTTCCTGAAGCTCTGATTCCTTGCGTCGACTAGTCTGATCCTTGTATTAACTGGTCCGGAGTGGATGAACCCCGAGGGGACGAGGTCGACCAATGGGGACCATGATCTACCAACGAGGGATCCAGGTCTACTGATGAGGGACCGGTTCGACCAATGGGGGACCGGGCTACCGATGAGTGATCGAATTTGACCAATGAGGGACCGGGTCGACCAATGAAGGACCGAACTACCGGTGAGGGACCGAGCCTTCCAAAAAGGCCATGGTCGACTCCCTTCGGTACCGATTAAACCTTACCCTGGTAATGACCTCTCCTTTGTTTTTCTTTCACATTCTCAGCCAACGGTCGCTTCACTCAGAGGTTCCCTTTCTCTCCGATCCCTTCTCTCTGGTGCGTGGTCCCTTCTCCCTGGTCCACAGCCCCTTTTCCCTTCAATCCAACTGGCCCTTGGGTTCTTCACAATTTAGAAAAGCACTTCACCACACTTATAGTAGAGGCACTAGTCAGCGACACAATCTATTTAGCCTACTCGTAGTAACTTCGAGTGCAGTAAGTGAGACCATAATCGCCCAGATTGCTTTAGGCTATGAAGACTTCGCTTTGGCTGGATTATGACTTGTCCAGCGTGCTCAACTTCAAGTTAATGAACTTCCTTTTCCCTGACCTTCATTCCCTAAGGTACATATTGGTAGATATGGAGACCAGGCTCAGTCGAGGCTTTGTAGTACGCATTAGGCACGTCGCCGTGTCGCGCTAATACCCCACATACCTGCGACAGCGCCAGAATGATTTTGCCCGTCGTCATATCCGTGACAGCGTCAAATGTCAGCGTGTGATCTTTGCCGAATAATTGCTCGTTACCACACGCTACCATGCGTGCCTTGAAGCGCTTGATAATCCTATTCACGTCCGTCTTCGTCTTGAAGGCCCACTTCGTGTGGAGTTGGTGCATCTCCTTGGTACACGACACCAATTCCCACGTATCGTTTGCCTCCAGCGAGTCACTCTCAGCGTGCGCAGCGCACTCCCATTCCACGCGCCTGTCACTTCTCATAAGCGAATTCCAGTTCGCTGGGTCCACGCGGTAAAATTCACCGATCGGTGAAGTCTTTTTCCCACCGTAACGCGTTGTCATGCGCGGTGTCTCAGCGGTTGCCTTGTCATTCGTCCGCTTCCCTTGTACACCGCGCTTACCACGCGACTTGGGCTTTCTGGAGTCGATTCCCGGCTCCTCCCCGATGTCGACATCGTGCATTGACTCAGCTAGAAAATTACCGGTCTTAATCGGGTTGTATTGTATATGTGATGACTTGTTACCCGACTCAGCAATTCTGTTATTTGGCCCAGCTGACTTCTCAATTAGTTCATCTTTCTCGCTTGCATGGCGAATGAGCCGCGAGTTAGCTTTCTTGCTCAGTATCTGTATGTTTTGGACGTGCTGAGAGGTACGTACCACGCGGTCCTTCGTGAACAAAATACGGTATCCCTTGACTTCGTCGCTCTTGCCGATAACTAAGCCATCCATTCCGCGTCTCTAAAGTGTCTTGTGTTTCGGCTTCCAAACAGCGGTACAAAGCAAGCCAAAAGTAACTATATCAGTCAATTTAGGCTTGGTACCCGTTTGGCTTGACACCCGTTAGCACCTTGATTGGTGACACTCGCCCCTCATTACTGCAATTCGGGCTTCGGTTGAGAATGTGGAGAAGTCCCTCCATACAAGGACCAAGTCTATTAGTCTTCTGCATCTACCGGGGAGCAAGACCAGCCAATCGACGGCTACACAAGGTTAGACCCAAGGTTGACGCGACACGGTATCGAGGTATCCCCTCCGTAAGTCGGAATTTCGGCGCTGTGTGTGTTTGTGGTTCTCTTACGTCGTTTGAGAATCCACTCCACCACAAGAATATATGCCGCGTATTTGGCTACATCACCTCAAACGCTCAGCGGAAGCCCATAACCAAACATCATTGAGTGCACCATGTTCATCACGGTTTGATGCATCCGTTAAGATCGACCATTGGATGCTTGGTTGTCCGCTTCTGACAATTGGCGACGCACATCCGCGTTCTTACATAACGGGTCGACCACTTTCTTCTCGGCGCCTTCATCTGTGCGAAAGCAGTGAACCTTGCAATTGAAACGCTTCTCAAAGTAGACTAGAAATTGCTCGAACTGCTTGGTCGCCTTGTCCTTCGTCTTGGCAAGAAAAATGCGGTAGTAGTTACGTTTGTGATCAATAAAGCTGATCAAGTATCTGTTTCCAAGCCGTTCAACCGGCGTAATCGGTCCCTTAATATCGCTGCATATGACCGCGCCGACTCGATCGATGGGTGCATTTTTTCCCGTGTCCTTCTTCGACTGCCTGTTACGTTGCTATTTAACTATCGCACACTTGAAGCAGGTCGATGTATCTCTGTCCGCAAGCCGTATTCCACCAGCTAGGTCGCGTGCTATTAACTCAACTGTGTCGTAGGTGAGGTGACCGAATCGCAAGTGAAAGTCGAGAAGATTGCCGAGATGAGCGTCCGAGGTTGGGACACTGATAGCCTCAGCTACCGCCGCTACCACACACGAGTCGGCTTGCTCGACGCTGCCGTCGGCAACTCGCACCACAAGCACATTGTTGGTGTCCTTGTGAACATCAAAAATCTAACATCCATCGCTTCGGCGGATTACAGATCGCTGGTGTACATCGTAGCGAAGATCGTATCCTTGTTCCTCGATTTTAGATAAAAATATAATTCTAAAAGGAAGATTCTTGGCATAATACGCACCGAGTAGTTGAATTCGGCGAATTTCGCCATCAACGTTGACAACGCAATCAGCATTACCCTTTAATTGCATACGCAGGCTCTCTCCATTCGGAAGTAAACACTCCTCGTCGCAAATAGCTGCGTTGCTTGGCTGCGACGCCGTCGTCATCAAGTGACGACTCGACCCACAGCTCAATATCCATTGGCTGGTGTCGTAGAGTCCGTCCGCGACAGCCAGCGTAAATTTATTTTTCTCCTGACTGGAACAGTCGCGCTTGTAATGGTCTTCCTTGACAGACTTAAAGCAAGCGCCAGATTTCTTACTCTTGCGTTCTATCTCGTTCTTACGCCGCCCGGATTCTTGGGGCTTAACGACAACGACTATTGGCTTAGACCTCCTCGGATTGCTGGGTCGTTTAACTGGGCGAAATGCACCAGCTCTTTATCATACCTCAGATATTTTTCTCGTAGAGGATTGTATCGCGCGAGTTGAACACCTTAAATCTCGGTATTTGAGATCGCGTACTTGGATGTGTTCTCAAGAACCTGGTCTTGTGCACCGCCGACTGCGTCGCTGACCGCCATTTTAAATAACATTTGGTCACTCCATGATACCGATTCCTTTTTTTGGAAGTAAAAAGCATAAAAGCTTGAGACTACGATATCCTGGGTCCAAGTTTTACGTTCATCCGGTCCGGTGGTACCATACTTGTGGATTCTCGGATTACCATGTGCTCACTTGGCTGTTTAAATGCTGACCAGCCTTGCCAGTTAAGTATCGGCCAAGTACATTTAACTTAAAAGCCTCCGACCTGTTGCACTCGCTAAGCTCCTCGGCGATCCGGATTTGGCGAAGAAATTGCTTCCCCCAGGGAGCGAAGCCTGATCCTAGTCCCGGGCAGACCTCCTTGCTCTCACAATTTTCTATCGCGAGCTTTAGGTCCCTCAGCTGCAGAAGACTCTGTGACGTCATATACGACGGCGCTGGAATGGGCCGAATCCGATCCTCATGGTACCTGAGGGGGTGAGTCGATTCCGCCTCTTCCTACCCCCTGTATTTTCTGCCTTAATCCTGCTGCATGTTGTCGCGCTGGGCCGGGCACTACTTTGTCTTCGAGCGAGGCCAGAGTCATGTTTCGACTGAGTCCCGTGCGCGCTTCCGCATACGTGCAAAAGGTGCTGCTACCGGCGGACATGTCCGACGTTTGATCGTCCTCGACTCGGTGAGCTTCAAGCCTATCAAGCCAAGCTATTATGTCACCCTTCAAATCTGTAATCAAGCCCAGCAGCCTGGCCATACGGTCGCACGCGCCGGAGCCAAACTGGCTCCGTCGTCTTCGACTTGGGTCGTGGTTGGCGCAACGATCTTGGCTATGAGCAGCTTGTTCCATGGGCGTTGGGATCATAATCTGTTTAATATTTGCACGTGGTACAGAGTTGATTGATTAGATGGTGGCAGAAGCCGAAGTGGATATATATTATGCATGTAAGCGCTTGCCTCTCTTTCCTGCAGTCTACCTGTCCTTTGCGCGACTCTTGCGCCTTGCAACCTTTGAAACCCTCGACCTTGAGCAGTTCCTCCTTCTGGCGTAACCATCGCGCCGTGATCTTCACAGCGGAAAGCGTTACAAAACCCCTGAGATGTCAGAGACATACAGGTGAACTCAGCGAGAATGTTCTCAGCAAATTTCACCGAGTCCCGGGGACTCGGCAAAATTATCAACCTATGACAGTCTGAATTTTGGAGCTGGAGTCTTTCTTGTTCGATGGTAAAGTGGGGATGGTCGGTTGCTTAGGTCCCTCTTGATTATACTTTCGTATAATAAATTTTGCTGATAAGAGTGAAGCAAATGTCTTAGAACGTCTCTTATTAAAAAGACAGAGGAAGCTTTACTTCTAGACATCACGCTTAGAAGTAGAGAAAATGAGAGCTGTATTCTGTATAGTTAAACTATCTAATAAAACTAAATTATTAATAGCCTTGCCTCAACTATATTAAAGTGCAAATATGTATGCTACCTTCGTGCCCTCCATTGCGCGGTCATTGGTCAGCGCCTTGGTTGCTATAATGGCCTACATTAACCAATTAGAGGGCATAAGGAGATGCGAGGGCAAAATTATAAAAAACGATAATATTGTCAAATATTAGTAGCTATAATAGTATTCTAAATGACACTTATTGTAAGCGACAATATTATGTAACGGGCTTACCCCGTTACACTTTTTACTATCCAATTGTTCAGATTCTCTTATGTACGATCCACAAAAACTGTTAAGTTAAACCTCTGAAAAGTTCTGAAAATAGTCGCTCACCGTACCCATAACTTATCGGAGGGAGATCTATGTAGTATATATATATAGAGACACTATATATATATATATTTAAAATATTTTTCCACGGATCTCGTGTTAGTCGAATGAAGCCTATTCCCTTCCTCTCTCTGCTATTCGGCATCCTAGTGGCTTTCATATTTTGCACGCTGGTCTTTGAGCTCTCACTACTTACGTCGGACACGTCAGTAGATGGGATTCCAAACTTCCAGCGCTTACTGAACGCGGCAGCTGCTCCTGGAGCCGGAGACACGGCCTCAGTCGCCGACATGCTTACTTTTTATCCCGATGAAGTATATGACATTGACTGGAGTCAAAAGATCCATGAGAGTGACCTCTTGCATGAAGCGGCGCTCCATCGCGCTTGTGTCAAGTACCAAGAAAGTATCATTTCGTATGAGGTTGGGAGGGCAGAGCAGGATGAAGCACAATATATAGTAAATGAGACTGATCCGCAATTGCTCGAAAAACTCAAGCAATGTCCTGATGTTGACGTGTTTATACCTAGTGGTTTACGAGACTTTGGATACTGTGAAGACGCAGCGGCGTATACCAAGTGTACGTCACTCTAACACTGGAACTTGTACTTTTTTCTCTAAGATAACGACATTGATCCTTTTTTGAGTGACAATGTAGTTTTGAAGGCACGGATGTTGCCACGATGGGTTTTGAATTCCAAATTTCAAGACAACTCAAGGAAACGAACTGTCACGTATCATGAATTGTGCCCAAATACGCCTATGATCTTTTTCAATCACTATTGGGATGGAGTACCGGACGCTCTGGATTGGCCAACAGATAAACCTTTGTACTTGATGCCTAATATGGAAATGTTCGAGATCAGTAGCGAGCACTTTTGGCGAGCGGATGTGGTTTTGTGCAAGACGGCGCTATGTGCAAGGTATGTAAGGCTGTGGTTTAAACAGGAGGGCAATCCAAAAGGAACGCGGGTGCTGTACACACGCCACATTACGTCGAACTTGCCGCTGACGGTCAAGAACCAATTCACTGAGAGTGAATCACAAGTGAGATCTGAGAAGAATTTTTCGCATGTGTCGATCTTGCATACACCAGGCAATAGTGGCTGGAAAGGAACACGGCAAGTGCTGGAATGCTGGTTGTCGAGACCAGATCTGCCGCTACTCGAGCTGTACACAACCCATAAGTCGTTCCCTGGGAAGTATGCGAAAAGGATCGCTACGAGCAAGAACGTCATACTGCACAACGAACGGCTGGATCCTGCAGTCTTTGGGCGTCTCATTACTGATGCGACGTACGTTATGTGTTCGAGTGTCATGGAGGGCTATGGTCACTACATTAACCAGGCGCGAGCTTCTCGCGCGTTAATCTTCACGACTGATGTTGCGCCTATGAATGAGTTGATCACTTCACAGTCTGGTGTACTGATCAAGGCTAAAGAAAAATCATATAAACGGCAATTTTTAGGTGGCGACTCTTCGGCGGCCCACGCACTGCACGATGTCCCTGGTTTTGTTGCTGACTTTAACGATACCGCAGTCTGCGATGCAGTGACGGACATGTTGAACAACACCACCATTGAAGAGCGTGAAATGCGAGCTGATAAGGCTTTGCAGCAGTACTATTTTGACGTGGTCTTCTTCGTGCAGAAAATGCAGGAGCTGCGCAAGTTTGCTCGTGCACAGAGCCATACGGGTTGGTTTCGTGCACCGAGGTGGCACGATGACGGAGTCGAATATTTTGTCGACATGTTAGCGAAGTAATTAAGATGGAATGCTGAGTCATGAAGCGGAACGGCTA
Source organism: Peronospora farinosa (assembly GCA_947646735.1). Lineage (NCBI taxonomy): Eukaryota > Oomycota > Peronosporomycetes > Peronosporales > Peronosporaceae > Peronospora > Peronospora farinosa. The sequence continues at coordinate 18,741 of CANTFK010000362.1, forward strand.
AGACGTTACGCTGAGTTTTGAAATAATAAAGTAGATCCTGCTACATTTCGCCGCTGATGCCTGTACTGATGCTGGCTTTGTACAACGTAGATATGCAAGCTATTGCATCATATTTTCGTATTTCGTTTCAAAAAGAATTGATTTTCGTTCATGCGCTACTTTCAGCATCTCAAAGCTCCACATCATCACGCTAAGCGAACATGCTCTAGAAATCAAGTCTTTATTGAGCGTGAAGTCTCTTCGACCATTACTCGGACAGCGAAGTGGCTAAAGACAAACCGCTTAACTTGATGTCAATACTAATTTGATGGTCAACCTATCGCTGGCGCATCATTGATGTAAGACCCACTTTACTACGACAAAGTCTCGCTGAATGCCGAGAGCGACAACAAATTCAATACCAGATTTGCTTTTCTTGGTATCACGAACAACACCAGATTTTTCTCGGGTTTCCGCGAAGGATACGTCCTCAAATCCGGTCGAGTTCGCTCGACAATGTCTGAAGGAGGAACATATTGGAGCTAACACCCTTTCAGCTCTATAATCATCCACGCGCAGGAACGAGTTTGTGGAAAGACAACAGATGATGCCTGGTTGCCTTACGACAGCTTGTACAATCTTATATTCTTACCGTCACACCAGCGCAACTGAATTGCTATCGTATTGCTGTTCACTTTGAGCATGATTTCAGGCAGGTTAGCAGTTGAATCGGCATTTTCTTCATATGGCTGAGTCGAAGAGAAGATTACATACATACGAAGAAGTCGTTATCACCATTGACGCCCACCCGATGAACGACTTAATCGTTTCGAAAATATAGCAATGGGAGTGCTCGTGCTGACGAAATCTCCATGATATGAACACATTATCTAGTGGGGAAGTAAAAGAAGAGATGCAAGGTTGAGTATTGTATTCAAATGCGTCCTTTCCACTTCTTAGAGCGCTGCACATGCAGTTTCATATATATTCATGCGCGTCGACCATGGCCAAGCGCACCTTGGCGCCACGTCAACCGCATTAGCTGTCAAAGCCGCTGTTTAAGACATAGTGTCATCTCTTGCACTCCAAAGTGTAATGATCGTACTACCCCCGATATAGTTTCGATCATCAGTCAATGCTGCCTGGTGCTCAACATCGAAATGGTTGAGTTGGCTCTGGAATTCGATTGGAATTCGCGCTAAATGTACTGCGTCAAGGCACAAATTGGTATCGATCGAGTGGTTAAGTGTTATAAGCAAAAGGGAATCCTTACAGCGCAAAGGTTTTTACACCACATGCACAAAATACTCGCAACGTTTAAATGAAGACGCATCGATGCAACGGCATTTTTATATGTCAAATTTTTTCGCACACCTGATGCTAGTACGTTGAAAGGAACCAGGACTGTATTTGGACTGTATTTGGTTGTTGATCGTCGATGGCACCCGTCTGCCACCTTGAATGTGTACATGACGTGTGCGTCCAACAACATAAAACCACCTCCGATTGAATAGTAGAGGCGGAACTGCTGTCCCAGTCACAGTAAAGCTATGTCCAGCAGGCGCAGGCTTGTGGGGCTGCTGCCGTTATAGCAGATACAAGCCTGGGAAATAAGTAAATTGAATCGAGAAAGATGAGCGTGTTTGTCCAAGCTTTGCGTCAGAAGATGAAAAAGATGGCAAGCTCAAGGGAACACGGATTCTATTATGTTAACGGTCTTGTCGCCATGTTTTACTTTGCCAACCGTTCTAGCAAAGTGACGTACTAAAGCTGTGAGCAGCGTGCAGCTATCGGTAAAGTAGACGAAGACAATACTATGAAGACACGAGTTCTTTTTGCTGGTGCGATGCAACATCTGCAGGAGATGTTTTGAAGAAAAGAGAAAAGATAATAACAATTGTGGTGACTATTATCGAGACTTGATGGTAATCGGTTGCGTTCATGGAGACGATAGTCCTTGTCGGAAATTGCTTCGAACTGGAGCCGATGTCGTTGCGGATGGATGCTGAAGATGACCTCACTTATCGGACCTTCTGGGACAATAGGGTTGACGTGGCACAATCGGTTTAGCAAATAGCTTTCAGCTGCAGAAGCAGTCTCGAATGAAGATTTACTACACCAAAGCTTGCTGTTTGAAGTCTGCGCGGAAAACACGAATGCATCAATACCGTGGCCCTTGGAACCCAACTTGGTAATGGAATCGCTACTAATTCTTACGTATTGATGCACAAAAGCGACAAGAACCTGCTGCAGAAACTTCGCTAATGTCCAGACGTTAATGTCTTTTTATTACATGACACACGTAACTACGGACACTGCAAAGATGCGGTAGTGTATGTAAAATGTTTGTCCACTTTTTCATCGATTTCGTAAGACATGTTGTGCGTTTTGCATTCGCTATCATCAGACTTGGAGTCTCGTTTACTTCCTGATTGGGTTCTGGAGATGAAGTGCTCAGTCTTGACCTCGGACGTTAAGTAGATTTTTTTGACCTTTGCCCTAAAATGCTCATGTTGTTCCTTGACCACAATTGGGGTGGATTCACCGAGTCGCCTCGGTGGCCAAAAGACAAATCAGTCTACATGATACCGACTATCGTAAAACGGAGATTACACCAATGCATTTGCTACGAGTGAGTGACGAAATGATACGGAAACCGGCGCGACGCAAAAGTATTTTACATAAAGTACACGCCTTCAAGTCCAGAGTTGTTTGTCCGCAAACGCATGGAGGAATACGCAGTCGCTCGTGCTGAATTGGGCTTCAACGCCGGTTGGCAGGAACCATGTAGATACCAAATTTATTGCCAAGGTCATACGAGATTTCGTCCAAAAGATAGAGCCGTAAGCACTGCGATCCAATTGTACACTGTCGAGTGGTCCCCGGAAAGGACTTCACGTGAACGAAGAACTTTCGACTGCGGCCTGTTCACGCCAAGGTACTGCCATTCATCTATTTGCATTTCTTTTGGGACCAACTTACAAGTATGTAACGCTTGCTTTGCATGTAGATGAGCATGCATGCATACAGAAGATAGAGCAGACCGATGACCTCACCACAAGCTACACGATTTAATAAGGGTCGCTCTGTGCTTCTTGACGAGTCGGTCAACAGTTCGTCGAAGACACGAGTGTAACATTTCTGACTAGGCCAAGCAACCGCAGTCGTGACTCTCTTGGCTTGAAGTATTCGTGATATTTGTAGTGCGAGAAAACCAAGCTATCGTCAGGAAAGACGAAGCTGCTGGTCAGGCTGATATGACACTCAAGAAGGCCGATTCAAACGTGGTTGCGACGGCTTGACACGCATAACTTTTTGTATCCGACAATTCGTAAACTTGCAGGTACCGTATTCGCTGCAAAGATGGCCGCTTTTAGCTGGCACGGCGGCTTCGATGGCTGAATCATAACTTGAAAAATGACGTCCTTGTGGAGCTCGTGGCATCCAAGGGGATGCAGCTTCGAAATCCGCTAGCTCAAGTCGTGTGATATGGCAGTTTCTTCAGACTTGGCAAGCGGCGAATCATACGTTCGCTAGACAAGGCAGGCGCCGACTTCTTTAGTACTGTTGACGCAGAGTGCTCACACTGCTGGCAGTCGTGCTAGTACTGTAGGGAGGTTGTTGGTAGTCTTTCTCTTCTTCTTGGGTTGTTGTGCCGGAACTGCCGACTGTTGTAGTGAACGTCGTGTTCCGGACAACTGTGGTCACCTTTGTGTACCGCGACGGAATCGTGACGAAATACTTGTTCATGGCCAGGCAAAAACGTTTGCGGTAGTGCTTTGGATTCAGCACGGTAATTTCTCCTTCCTCTTGAATTAGCCGCTTACCGGCATGTTCCATCATCTTCATGAAGTCGTACTTGTGAATGTAATCGATAATGCACGCTACCAGCTCCTGTTTTTTTACATCGTAGCCCACCAGCATTGAATAATCGGTTGCTTGGACAGATGCCAAGAAGGTTGTATCGTTTATGATCGCGGACAGAAGTAATGATAACGCAGATTCCTGTAGAGGTAACGGAATACCACCGGCCAACTCCACGAAATTGCGATCCCACAAAACAGAGCGGCTATCTCCGAGCTGACCCTCTTTGTAACGTCCTTCCATCTTGCCTTTTAGATCGAAAGAAAAGTCAACTTCGCGCCCATACATCAAATTCTCCATCACGATTACACACATGCGCACGTTTTGATCGCTGTCACCACTTTGGATTGTGTTTGAGATAGATACCTTGTAAATACCAAGCACTTTAGAGAGCATTGATGACAAGTCGTTTTCGAAGGTCTTTGCCATGTAGCAAAAGTACTCGTTTGCCATGCTCAGAAACATCTGCAGCTCAATTTCTGGAATGGCTTTTGCGATGAAGCGTTCGTCGCGTGTCTTCAGAAAACCAGCACCTGACTTACCGCCAGCAGCATTCCACTGCTGACAGTTGCAAAGAGATTCTACGTAGTTTCGGTCACCTCCATAATACAGCTTTCGGAGCGCGTGAAATTGCATGGCGTAGTACGATTTGCAGCTAAAGCGCACAGCCGATTGAAACTGATTCTCATCAACAAAACTGTGACCGACGTTATTTCGCGTGGCTGAGCGCAAAATGCACAGCATACTCCTGATCTCTTCGGACTGGCCGCAATTGGCCACTGACGGAACGCCATTCTCAGCAACTTTTGCCTCAACCGTGTATCGGAAAGCTTCTTTCCGCATGTTATCGTTGATGCAACGGCTGTATTCGTTTGAAAAAAGAGAGTACGCCACCACCGAAGTCGGCTGCTTTGCGTTAACCAAAACTGGGGCCTTATTTGCCCCCATCGGCAAGCTAGGGTGCCACTCGAGCAATCTTTTAGGCAGTGCTAAGTATCCTAAGCCGTCAGGCTTCTTCGCTTGCTGCGTCAGACGAAAATTCTCAAGTGCTTTCCTGGACGTAAGAGCTCCCATGGTGGAGGAGGAAGCGTGACCAGGAACACCAGACATTGACAGTGTTTTTCCAAATACTGGTGTCACTGACGTATACGGCTCCGTTTCTGCCATGAAATCGATCGGAAACGAATGACTAGATTCGTCATAATGATCGTAGCCTTCATCCGACTCCCATGGCTCCGATTGATGCGTGCCAGTAGTTCCATTCTGCCGCAACGTGTTCGCAACTTCGTTGGCGACCTGCGCCGTTCCTCCTGCTGGCGAGGCATTGTTTGCTGCAGCCAAACTACGCGCAAAGCTCGCGAGATGTGCCAAGTTACCAGGCTCCTGAAAATTCATGTTCACTGGCGTTGTCCCCAGAGCACTAGGAGCAGATATGTCGCTGTACCGGTCGCTGCATTCTGCCTGCTGTGCGAGCTGATCAAACCAAGCTTTAGGGAGGGCACTCTTTGGACTATCGATGTGATTTACCATTGTTGGTTTTACCGTAGCCTGAACGGTACGTGTAATACGCAAACTCCAACCAACGGCGTACTCGTAAATTTCCCGAAAGTGAGCGTTGTATGCAAATACATCTTGCGGTGGGTTTGACCCAATTTTTGCACCGAAGCAGGAATACCATTGCTGAACCTCATTCCGCAAGATCTTTAAGTTCTGCTTCGCGTGAAGTGGCGTAACCAGATCTTCCATCGACTCGGCGACTTTCGAAGTTGTTACCCCGTACACTTCGCGAACGAGATCGCAGAGGTCATGAATAGCCTCAAGTTGAACTTGGTGATCAATGTGATCCTGCCAGAGCGCCGGTTGTAATGCGACGTGGAGAACAGGCTCAAGAGGCTCGACATGTACACTTGCAACTCGTCCGTGACGCGAAAAATAGTGCACCAATGACGCATCTCGCGACCCGCTCACACCACCTAAGTGGGGAAAACGGACGCAGTCAATGCCCATAGCCTTTCCATAGAACATGTCCTCCAAAAATTTACCAAACGAATAATTCCACGCGTCCCTCGGTATTACCGAATACGTTGAGGACAAAAAGGCAGAAGCGTTCCCACCACTTATATTGCGTGACCACATCAGCACTTCATCCGATCGAATCTGCTGCAGGATGGAACGATAGCTGAATTCCCGAAGAAACTCTGCTGGAGGTTGCTGATCACTGGTGTCCTTAAACTCATTCAAATCTTTTACCCGTATGATAACGCGGCCGGTATCGTGGGAAAAAGACAGCTTTGACGTTGCAAACGCGCGCTTGAACTCAGCCTTGCTATTTGCAAAGCAGAAATTATCCAGGAATTGGCCAACCGACATATCGTTTGAACTGTAAAAGTCGATGCACATCATTTCAGCTTTCGATGCCGTTTTCCCCTCCAATGAACTCCAACAGGTAGAGAACAGAATACGGTCCCTCAGCGCGCTAGATGATTTCGCTCCGCAAGTACACCAATTGAGATGGCCCGGCTGCACAACACTTGCAGTTGCCAAGGCACTGTCATCGTCTTTCGCCCCATGAACCACCCGAAGAGAACTAATATTGTTAAACCGTGTGTGAGCCTTGCACCATTTACACATAGCCTGTGTTTCCTTCAGGGCAGCACGCATTGATAGTGAATTAGACTTGAGCGAGATGTACAGGGATGTTGACGACTTGGCAAACCATTCCTCTGCAACAGAACGCTCTTGCTTTCGTCTAGGGGGAATGTATCCGTAAGATGCCAACATAGACCGCTGCAGCCGCATGTTATACGCGCAGCGGATGATTGCAGTTAGCACATTCGTGATGTCCGTGAAAACATCAGGTGTTCCTCCGCGTAGGCACAAAGTGCACCCCTTTGACATGATACCCCCTTCAAAAACAATATTCTGGCGCTGTGTTCGTTTTCGCCGCTGCCGAGAAATACCAGATCCTTCTACCGCTTCGTAGAGCCCGTCAGCATTCGATCTAAACGCAATCTTTTTTGCACTTTTCGGCTCTTGGTCGCTCAGCAATACGTAAAATCGCTTGCAAGTGCCAATTACCCCAGCATCGGACATTTTGTCAATGTGATCGTACGACGTCAGTACGGACGCGCCGGTGCAGCGAGCAATTCGTTGCAAGTCGATCAAGCGGACGTTTTTTACGACTGCTACATTGCCTTTGTAAAGCAGCTCCTCTGCAACTCGGTGCACATGACCTTCGAACATGACGATATCAGGGCTAAAAGTCATAATCTTCTCCGTAACGATATGCATATATTCCACTTCTTGGCCAGCGACGCCCTCCAACGACGAAATTACGTCCTTCTTACGCTGGTAGTCTAACACTGAAGCAATCAGTAGAATGCGCGGGTTTAGAATATCACTTCTCATTCCTTTGCGAGCCAAACTTTTGTGAACGAGGACGCCATCAATGAAAAAACTATCTTGCACACGTCCACCATCCAAACATTGGACACGGACATACTGCATAATGTCCAGCAAATCACCTTCGTCGGGCTCGCACGAGACAGTGAGCGCAGCTCGATGGGCAAACAAGTTAATAATTTGCATCCACCGATGCTGCTCGATCATTAAGAGATGCGATACTGCCGGAGAGCTGTCTAGCAAATGGAAAATGCGCTCTTCAATGCGGTCACGAGAATCTTTTGACATTCGTTCCACAGCTGTTTCTATTCTAATAACGTGCTCAGAATCGTCTAATTCGTTGCGAATATCCTTGGACAAGCCAACCATGGCTAGAATGCCGATATCTTTCGTTTTGACGCGTTTTTCAGGGCCAAATGGGTTCCACTGAACAGCGTTTCCAAAGCGCGCAGTATCGAATGACACTGACAGGGTCTTGGGCCGCGTCGTTAGAGTAGTCGAAGTGGGAGGGAACGTTCCTGCAAGCCGTGCTTGCGCATTTGACTCTGAGACGAGACGCTTAAACTCTGCGTCACTCCAGCGATGATTGCTCGGGTTAACTAGATCTGCCTGGCTATTTGAGCGCTTCAGTTTCCGGGATGCGTGCTGTGCATCCTTTCGTTCAAGCAAGAGTTGCGGATCGCTGAATGTCCTTAGTCTGCGCGCAGTTCCATGACCAGTTTGCTTCACCTCTTTTGTCAGTTCATGCAGATGCGGCTGATGAGCCAGATGTTGCGCGCTTGCAACAATTTGAACCTTGGGGAACATACTAAATAGCAATGGTGGCCTCGACTTTTCAGGCTGTTCACTGACCCGTATATCGTCATTTATTTCATCTTTTCCAAACAATTCCGATTTATCCAATTGCTTCAAGCTAGACGCGTCGGACGTCGTGCGTTTTATAGCTTCAGCAAGATGCTGCGGCATAAGTAGCAGCGTATGGACAGGTGGAGAATTCACCGATTTCTGCGAATCTTCCTCGAAGTTAGCACCTGTTAGTTTCATTTGCAATCCTTCTCGTAACTGTCGGTGACAACTATGACAGACCAATTGTTTCCTCAATCGTTCAATTGACTCGTCTACTTTGTTTACTCCAAACGACTGTGGCAACCTGGCACAACAGTTTGCACAGAATATTTGCCCACAAGATCGGCAATGATGTCTTCGTCGAAAGAACGTAAACAATCGTTCACACTCGTAACACGCTTTACTGGACCTGTCCGACATCCAAAAGTGTTTAAATGACCTCGACCTTTCCCGTCCATGAAGGAGAAGCGTTGGAGAAGTCTGTTCCTGAGTCTGCATAGGCTCCTGAATCGTATCTGCTTCATAGCCATCTTGAAACTGCTTCACGCCAGGCAAATGCTGACCCTGTGGTGATGGAAACTGCGTGAGTGCAAACAAGTTGCGATCCACGTTCATCTCGTGCTCTCTCTGAGCCAAATCAATCTCAATAAAATCTCCAATTGCTGGCACTTCAATCAATGGACTATCACTCTTGTCTTCTGTACAACTCAGTGCACGCTGAATCACCCTTAGCACCCGCTGTAGACTCACTCCACGCATCGAACGGCCATTAATAGCCACTACGAGAGCCGCTGGATGAATGCCCAATGCCTCTGCGTCACTACCAGGCAGCACAAAGTTCACACAGACGCGAAAATCCCGTCGTGACGACGCTACTAACTGCATGCCCAGCAGGACGTCCATGGAGCTCAACATGTGACCCACACACTCACCTGTACGTAATCTATTCACACGAAGCGTAGCAATTTTTTCTACCGAGCGTGTAAACTGATCCAATGACGTGTAACCCGTGCGACTAATGCGTGGGACACGTATGATGGGACCCGAGAGCGTCCTGGGCGCGTTTGACGCGTGGGAAAGCGACGACGACGACGACGTTGGACCGATCTTGAGTGACGAAGGAGACTCTGCAGATGCCACACAGGCGCTTGTAAGCTGCCGGAATGCGCCACAGATCGTCGCCATGAGACTAGAACTTTTCCCGCTGCGGCAATGGCAACAACACAAAAGAAATTTGACCATCACTCTGTCAAGCGCTCGTTTTTTTGTATCACCATTATGGGTGCAGAAAACGGCCATCACGTATTGCCGATGAAACTGGTAGCCACCGATGCCTACCGGTACTTACTTGCCTCATTCAGAAAAGGTACGGATAACAAAGCTCTATTTATACTTAATGTCGAATGGGTGGGTTGCTTGCTACAGCTGCAGTCTGTACAAAACGAGCACTACACCAAAATTTAAGATGCATCGTCTCGTTTTTAAGAGGAGCTGACGATCTGCATGACATGGTCGTACACTTTGCGGACGAACATTTCGTCTAGGATGCGATATTCAACCACAAAGGCAAGCAGCCGCTGCCAGCTCGCGGCCAAAAGTTCGCTCACTTCTAGTACCACGAAGGAGTGGTAATACCGCTGGTACAGGAAGATAAACACGCGAATGAGTCCATTATACAATCCACGCACGTTTGTGATCTGAGTAGAAATGTTTTCGTCCGTGGAATGTCTGTTGGCATTGGCGCTCAACAAGGTGTGCAAGCGGCGCATGAGCTCGTCTACGGCTCGGCCCTCAGCGGTGGGCGTCTTGATGTCCGATAGCATGTCGTACATGATGGACACCTCACTGTAGAAGTCCGACGCCATTTCCTCAGCTAGACTCACGGCCTCGGGCGGCGAGACAGCTGACGGCTCGACAAAAAAGTCAACAAACTGCATTAGGGTCGCGAGCGGCGGCGCGGTTGTAGACGTGGGTGTGATCAGTGTTGATTGGATGTAGGTGCTACTGCTGGTCGAAACATTGGCATTGCGCACCACGACGGGCTTAGTGAATGATGAGGCGTTGCGGCCGCAGAGGCGCTTGTGCACCATCGCGTAGTCCTGGTGCGGCCTGCATGCAACGATGCTGCGATCGCTGTTTAGACACGGGAGGGAGGGAAAGCTCGGGGATCGCTCACGCTTCATGTTACGGAAGGATGGAATTTATTAGTATCACACTGTCAGCTTACTTGCTTTGTCACCGGGCTTGAAGCTTGTTCGAGACGCCGACATAAAGAGCGAGACATTAAAAAAGTAGCCAAAACCTAAAGACGGAACGTTCCGAAAGACGTGATTGGACGGCTTCGTCATTTTTGGTGGTGATTAGGTCTCAAAATTTTCTTGACGATCCTTAAAAATTTCAGTTTGCCCGTGAGTGTAGCTTGCGATGTGTTTGTTTGTGTTGACGGCCATTGCGCCACGCACACGGAGGTAAAGAAGAACTCCATCAACTTGATCCCCGTACGAGCATTTTTTATGAATGTACTGTAGTGCCAATAAATCGGCAAGCGGCCTATACGGTGCTAGTATTGAGAATAGGGAGTTGGCAGACAGTAGTGTATCACTGACTAATCAAGATCCGATCATTGTTGTCAGATCTTTTATTTCTTGTAAGACCACGCATAAGGCGTCAGAGAATAAAGTTTGCAAAATAAAGTGACGATGAGCATCATAAACCGTTATCTAACATGCCTTTTGCGAGGCGACTAAACCTCTTTCAGAGTAGCTGATTGAAAATTATCATTTGCTCAAATCAAATATTAACTAGAAAACATACACGAACATGCAGGAGCTAGAATGGGAAATGGAGCTAGTTAACAAAGTAACAAATAAACAAACGACTGGCTATCGATGCTCGTCGATGATTTGTCCATTTCGAAAGGGTAATTACCATTTCCAGTAAAATCCCTTAAAAGCTGAAGCATGTGGCGATAGCGCACCAATGACCAATGATGGGCTAGACGTACGCTTGTTAAAGTAGGAACATTGGTGCGGACACGGTCTGCTGTGCCAGTGCGAATGGCATTAGCCTGGTGATCCGCTCAGAAGCCCTATGAGATGTTTAATGGACCGCTGCTTGCCCGATAACATTACACGACCTTGTGGCGATCCCAGCACATTGTGCACGAGAGCGTATCTGAAAAACCCTAAGTCCACATCTGATTACAACCTGCAAAATGTGAATTACGTAGTGCGGTACGGATGAGCCGTCGCATTAGCTCGAGCCTTAAATTAATAACTCAGACACTTGAGGGTAAAGAAGGGATGCTCCGAGACTAATTTTGTTTCTTTCAAGATCCCAAAGTCGTGTCCAAGTACTACAGACAAGCACCTCATACGGTACACGACACGACACACATGACATGAGCATGGACGTGGACAGAATGCGCGTGTTAAGACCTTGCAAAGCAGAGTGATTGGAGAGAGGTGCTCTTGCTTGTGGCGCTAAACCCGACGCTTGCGCAGGCTCAGGACGACTTCAGTATATTGCCGCTGCAATGGGTCTGTACAGTGCTATCAGTGGACTTCGTCGTCGTCTTGACGCTCACACGGGCATTTCTAGGTGCATGCCAACTGTAAAATTTCTTGGGCATGCTGCCACTGCATGTGGCCATCAAGGCGAAGGCACATGATCTGCCGGTCAGCGCACTACTAGACGTGTACTCGCAGGCGGCGCTAGCAAAGGACGTACAATAGACGCTACTCCGTTGACTTAGCCATTGCCAACATCCTACTATCGATCTCATCTGCAGGCCGACTCGCAAGCGCTGTATTACGCCTCCAAGCTGCAGATGTTGTCCATGGACGGCCAGACGAGTGTGGGCAGTAGCGATCTCAACCAGAGTGAGGAAGACGTTTTTTTGAAGGCCTCAACCATCTTTTTCTCGTCATCTAGTCCACAATCGCTAGGCCGGAAACCGTTCGCGGCACTCTTTCACCATAAATCCTGTGAATTTAAGAACTTTTTCTTTGCAGCTATAGGACCTACTTTCACAATTACACCAAGTGATGCTATGACGATTCAAGGCGTCAGATTACGTGGAACAGTATATTATGGAAAAATTATGTGGTATACAACAAGTACAAATCGTATTTAACGCTGACGAAAAATCTTGTAGCCATTTTTAATTACGCTGTACGACCTTGGCTCAAGATGATGACTTCCGCGGTGTCGCAGTCACTTCAAGAGAAGCAGCGAGGTCCGTGCCGCTGTCATTAGGGACATGCTATTAGTCACATTGCATCTTTTCTTTTTCACCTCTTCCTTTCCTTAACAGTCTCTACTTCCCTATAGAAAACTTGCTGCGCATGCTGGACTTTAACTCGGAGAGCACTGGCGGCTTTGCAGATGCAGTCCTGGACTCCGTGTGCGTTTACTATGCATATCAAAGTATAGAGATAGTGCATTTCTTACTAAATTGTGTGTACCTATGAAGTGATCGCTGGGGCGACCAGTGGAAGGTTCTGATCTACGACAAATTCTGTCGCGACATTATCTCGCCCATCCTCAAACTGCATGAGCTTCGCAAAAAGGGTGTTACGCTGCATATGCGTCTGGATACGGAGCGTGACGCCATTCCTGATGTCCCTGCCATTTATTTCGTGGAACCTACGCACGAGAACTTGACGCAGATCGTCTCGGACTGTTCAAAGGAATTGTACAGCTCAGCACACCTAAACTTCGCGTATCCGTTGAGTCGTGAGTCACTGGAGTATTTGGCTCGAGCTTCAGTGGAAGCTGGGTGTACAAGCATGGTATGCGTTGACCTTATTTGGTGATGACAAGTGATGTCGGAGCCTTTTTATCTCATTTTTTACGTATATTTCCTGTGTGGACCATGTGCAGATTGCCAAAGTGTACGATCAGTACACGAACTTCGTGTCGCTGGAACCAAGTCTCTTTTCGTTAAATCTCCCTGCGAGCTATCGAGCGTATAACGATCCAAATGTGGCGGATGCGCAAATTGAGCAGTCAATGAGTGTCATTGTCAAGGGGCTTTTTTCCGTCCTTGCTACTTCCGGAAGAATTCCGGTTATTCGCTGTCCCAATAATGATGGACCATCGAGGATGGTGGCGGAGCAGCTAAGTTCTACTATTCGCGAGCACCTGGTATGGACGTGTTTCTTTACCTACTTACAGCATAACGTTCTGATCGTCGTTTCGATTCAATTGGTTGAATACAGAATGTGAGAAATGGCGTCTTTGCTGACAATACATCCAGTTTTCAGGTGCGTAGCTCCCGTGTAAAGTAAAGCTGTTGTATTTGGTGCTTACTATTTTTGTGTTGATCGTTTGTACAGCGCCCGGTGCTGATCATCATGGATCGTAATGAGGATATTGCATCGAGTCTGCATCATCCGTCGACGTACCAGGCACTAGTTGATGACATTTTGTCGATTCAGATGAACCGTGTAAAGGTGTCTGTTAAGACCTCTGGGGACGACGGCGATAGTGATGGTCGATCGGTGGAACGCATGTACGAATTAGACGTGACGAGTGACAAGTTTTTTGAGACACATGCTGGTAGCCTGTTCCCGGACGCAATTGATGCAAATGAAAAGGAAATGAAGCTGGTTACGGGGAAAGAAGAAAGGATTCGAGCACAGACAGGAGGGGGCAATGCGTTAATGAATGGCACAAAGGATCTTGTTGCTGCTGTTGACACTCTGCCGGCTCTCGTGGAAAAGAAGAAAATGCTGGAAGTTCACACAAACATCTTTCACGCGGCATTTGAGGGCGTGACGAAGCGCCACATTCCGTCCTATTCTATGCTAGAGCAGAAGCTTATCGATGGCTTGCACGTAGACAAGACTGAGGTGCTGCAGCTATTGTCAAGCACGGAAATGGGTACATTGGCGGATAAAATGCGGTTGTTAATGATCTACTTCCTGTCGAGTGGTGCTAGTGGCGCCGAAATGGCTGATTTTGAAAACGCTTACCAGCAATGTGCTGCAGCATCAGAGCAGCCGGAGGCTTATATGCAGGCGTGGAAGTTTCTCCGCAAGCACTCCGCCTTTCAACGACGTGCAAGTGTCGGAGGCAGCCTGCAGTCCGAGGGTGGTGCTGGCCCTGATGGCGGTGCCAACAATATGAGCAAGTTTAAGGGTCTTGCCCAAGGATTCCTTGCTCAAGCCGCTGCAAGTTTTAAGAACTTTTTGCCTGAAAACAAAAAGTTGCACGTCACACGAGTCACGGATGCCATTTGTGAGATGAAACCGAACACAGAGGATGAAACCTTCTTGTATTTGGACCCGAAGGTACGATCAAGAGTGCGATTGGAGGTGGCTGTAAAGAACTAAGTTTTACATCATGTTTATTTACATTCAGATTAAGGCCACTGGTGATGTTCCGCGACAGCGCTCTCCTTTCCGTGAGGTGATGGTATTTATGATAGGTGGCGGCAACTACAACGAATATCACAATCTGTTGGCGTACGCCAAAGAATCACAATCACCACGATCGATATGGTACGGCTGCACAGAGCTGTTGAGTCCAGAGGCGTTCTTGCACCAGCTCGGCTCCATCGGTACATAAGCTTTGAACAACAGTAGAGGCATGAGTATTTTGTTGGAGAGAGTGCGAGGCGCAGAATTTGAACGTAGTCATTTCAAGAACAGAAACAATTATTGTTTGTTGTTCTAAATGTTCTTACATGTATGATTGGCAGTGGTTGTTGTACGGACGCCAAGTATACCGAACGGGAAAATCTCCTAACTTCGACAAGCCAAAGGCCTGAAAGGTGAACAAGTGGGCACGACCAGAAGTTCATGCACGTAACATCCTTCTAATGTACGTGAGTACCTTAACAGAGTTAGAAATAAGATATTTTCTTGCTTAGTTTACAACAGTTCTTGTTTCGGTGTGTAGACTGCTAAATAATAAACCCATACGTGTCATGATCAGACTTAGACGACGAGACGACGACAGTAGATGACAGAAAACTGCGGAGTGTAGTGGAGGATACCTTGATTTAAAATTGGATCCGTGAGGGTGGCAATTGATTCGCAGAACACTCTTGCTGCCACTGCTGTTGCTGTTGTTGCTGCTCGCATACAAATTGTTCACACTCTTGCTTGACTTGGGCCTGCAGCCGTCGCTGCTGGGTCCCGAGGTCCATGTCCATCTCGTGCTCTTCAAATAACGGTTGATCCTCTTCAGCTGCGCATCTCCTTTCCTCTGCTCGCTGTTGAGCAAACTGTCCTACAAGCTGCGCGAGCTGTTGGGTCTCGGCGGCAGCGCTGTTCACTTGCACCTGCATGACATTAACCATGGCCTGGAGCTCGTGAACCTGCTTGCGCGAAGCCTTCTTAGAATGGTGCATATGTGCCCGGGGAGACGCACTATCAGTAGCACGGCTACACTTAATTGTGCCTCGTGGTGTGGCCATGCAGCTGCTAACGGGTACGCACTCAGCCGGTTCAGCAAACAACATGACTGGTGCGTTGGTCG
Organism: Peronospora farinosa; assembly: GCA_947646735.1. Classification (NCBI taxonomy): domain Eukaryota; phylum Oomycota; class Peronosporomycetes; order Peronosporales; family Peronosporaceae; genus Peronospora; species Peronospora farinosa. The sequence goes on from CANTFK010000362.1 coordinate 34,320, forward strand.
CCAGTACAGGCCCGAGTACATCTAGTGCGTCGAGACTGGCGTGGAGCTGGCGGCTTTCAAAGTCGGTAAAGCCGATTCGTGGTAGAGGGCGATCGACGCTCGCTGGTAGTGCAAAAGCAGCCCATTCAGACTCAAAAATGGTATTACTGCCGTGGTTCATGGTCGGAGGGGGTGTTCCTTGAAGGGAGCGGATTGTATTGTGACGGAAAACGACGTTTCGTTTGCGGCTGGCTACTGATTGGATGGGTGAGAGTGGGACGCGTGAACAAATTTACTGTTACGGCAAAAGCTTCGTGTCGGAAAAGCAACAGCTGCAGTGAGTTCCTCAAGTATAAAGAAGAAATAGCGGACCACATTCTACAGCAGAGAGGGGGGGGACACTGACTGGCTGGCGTCACTGACCGTTCCACTTTGGGCAATGTTGATCGAGTACACGCAATCACCTGGAAACGGAAGGTCGGTCGTGCTCACGACGGCTTTGTATCTTGTATACAATGTAGAAATGTTGGTGCTTTTGGTCGGTCGGTCGGCTAGCACGTTACAGAAGGAGGCCGTTGCAAACAAAGGTCGGTCGTTTTGGTCGGGTGAATACGTCAACGAGTTTGTATGTCCCCTTGCTTCATTGTGCAATAATTTAACAGACGACGTCGGCCCAAGCAGCAAAAATCCGTAACGGCAGTAGAGTCCAGCCCGACGGCGAGAGGTCTAGCGTACGATGACCTAATCGCCTCCATCTGGCTCTTCTGTTGGCATACTCGATGAAATAGATGAGCGCCTTACGGCGCTGATATCGAAGCTGCTCGTTGCCTCTTGTCATTTATGTCAACACTTTTTCCAATTTTTATTGTTCGGACAAGAAGAAAATCGATCTTGTTTCGGGGTATAGCACCACGCCACGTCCATTTTCGGTGGCGCGTAGACCCTTTTTAAAATAGTGAAAATTGGCACAGAAATCGCACTTTTGATACATCTATTCCCGTTATTTAGATTTACATATGGGGCGGGATGTGAGATGCGTCAGAAGAAGCTGGCCGTATCACACTTGTGCAGTCACGTTACTATAATTTAAAATGCTAACGTCAACGAGGATCAGACTACCATCTTACTCGAGTAGATCTCCCTTCCAAGCCATGCAAAAATGATATAGCTTAGCTTTTTTCTGCGCTAACTTTCTATTTTGACTCCCACCCATGAGTCAAGAAGTACACAAGACGGCCTAAGAGTCGTGGTGAGATGTCCGGCACGTATCTGAATCACTTGATAATGCTCGGACTTGTCGTCAGCACGGCTGGAAACACATAAATTTGCTGACGTATTCCATATATAACGAGACCTATCCCCTTATTTACGGCCCTCCCAAAATTAATACATTAGAGATTTAGCAATCGAAAAAAGTCAAAAACCTCGATAAGAGATTTCCTTACCATAAAAGTTGGCCTACAAAAAGAACTTTCCAGGTTGCTTCTTTGAGCTTAGCTAGGACCATTTCTAAATTATATGAGAGCTAACTTATATTTCCATTTACTTCCAGTTATCTCTCTGTACTTCATACCACAACGGTAAGTCCTGCTCGCGTTTTTGGACAAGCCGTGCATTGTGTGGTCAGAAGGACGCCTGGGTAGTAGCCGACCATAATAATATCATTAGGAAATTTACAAGAATTTGCATATGTTCGAGAGATCAAACTGCTGTTATTGTGAATAGACTTGCGTTCCAGATAAATTCTTCGCTTGGTGGCTAAAAAGTGTTGGTCACATCGGCACGACCTTCCACCAAGTTTTTGTCTTCACCATTATAACAAATCTCTTCTCGACTGGCATCGGTAAGGGCCAGCAGCGCAAATGCCAGGCGGCCTTATTTTCCTGACACTTTTTTTGGTATGACAGCTTTTGCTCTTAACGAAATACTGAGTGGTATACAAGATTAAGACAAGCACGTCTTATGATACGCATTAAGCGCTCACTAGTCTCATCAGTGAAATAAACAAAAGTAGAATTAGTTTTCAATGACGTATAAAGAATACGAGTCTCTCCATAAATGCTGCCGGCAGTACCTAGTTGCATCAAACGAAGTCGTGCTGCTACTATCCATAAAGTAAAAAAGTCGTGCTTTGACTCCCCCGTGGCCCTGTACGTTAAAACAAGTCGTCCCAGCACTATTGTCCCATCTTCTGAGGCCGTGAACGAGACGCAAATAGCGCCAACTCGTTAAGTGTTACGTTGCACCTTATCGCTCTTGTCAGCACCACAATCATAATTGTATCACAAAGCCAATATCTCGGTTTCACTACATGGCACTTATGCAAAACGTAATTGCAAGTATAGTGACACACGTTATCCCTATTACGCCACCGAGAAATCGGGTCCGATGGATGTTGAGCCCTCATACTAACTCTTGGCTAATCGCGGGTATTTCGTCAACCTACTCGGTTGCTTGTCTTGGCGACTATCGATATCTTTAACAGCTCAAGAGAAGTATTCTTTTATAAGCATTTACATAGCGTTCCAGTCCTAATTAATCACTTTAACCCTAAGCATCGATTTTGAAAGGCGCTGATGACAGTTGTGACGAGGTGAGTACGTTACATAACATTGGCACAAACACTAAGTGCCACTGAGGATATTATCTTAATTAGAATTACTTAACATTGTTGCCTTTTAAGATAAGATTGTCGTCGCATCTCCTTGCAGTTGGAGATGCCCTTCTTACTAGTCAATATAGACCATGATATCAGCCAATCAACCAACGCGCTGGACAATAAAGTACGGAAACACGCAATGAGTGGAGGGCACGAAGGCAACATACATGTTTGTTGATACAAGATAGTTATGACAAGATTATAACAGAATAAGTTTGATTAGATAATTAATTATATCAAATACAGTTCTCTTTCTTTTACTTCTAAGCTTGTCGTGTAGAGGTAACATGCTTCCTCTATAACCTCACACAGTGTAAGTAGATTATACTGTGTTAGTATAATCAGAGGGTACCTCGTTACATCTGGTAATACTTCATAGCCCTTTTGTCGACCAACGACTCATTCGCTACGGAACTAGAGGATATATAAGATCAACACGCAACGTGTGATGCCTTCTGCCATTCGAATGGTCTCGAATGGTAGGCAGTACAGCGCATGACTGAAATCGTCAGCAATGCTCTGGTGAAGTGCTTTACTAAATTGTGAAGAACCTAGGGGCCAGTTGGATTGAAGGGACAAGGGGCGATGGACCAGGGAGAATGGAACATGCGCCAGAGAGAAGGGACCGGAAAGAAAGTTGACCTCGGAGTGAAGCGATCATTGGCTAAGAATGTGAAAGACAAACAAAGGAGAGGTATTGCCAGGTTACTGTTTAACCGGTACCGAAGGGAGTAAACCATGGACCCTTTTAAAGGCCCGGTCCCTCACTGGTTGATCGGTTCCCTCATTGGTCGACCCAGTTCCTCGTTGGTAGACCTGGGTCCCTCGGAAAAAAGCCACTCCTGGCCAGTTAACACAAGGATCAGACTAGTCGACGCAAGGAATCAGAGCTTCAGGCAAGGATAGAGTAAAGTAGTTAAAAGGATAGGACTATATTAAATACTACTCAATTTGCGATCTACGTGGCACGACTCCGTCACCCAAGAAGGACTTGTTCTAAGGTACTCACTGTTCCGGGAAGGGATATATTTTGGCCCCGTTGAAGACAGTTGTGTAGCGAAGTTCAAGTGCGAATAGAGCTCCAAGATATATTTGGCCTGTGAGCTCGCTCGAGTAGCAAAACCCCCCATAACCGCTATCGGAAGCGGTCTCCCTCACCTCACCGTCCGGGAGCAAAGAAAAGGTAAGGTGGTTGATACCCCTGAAACAAGAAGGAAAAGGCCTCCCTGAAGAATTGGGCCCTAAGCCCACTCTCGACAAGGTCGATCGAGTGGCCACCTACCGACCCACCGAGTGAAGCATATCCACTCGAAGCCTCCCAGGTCTATTTCCTGTAAGGCAGACGTCTACATCCTCACCAATTCCTCCGAAGAGTGCAACCCGCCAGCCGACGGGTACACAAGATGAGAGAAGGTTCATACGCGGCATCGGGGTACCCCCTCCGACAGTCGGCAGTCCGGCACAGTGAGTGGTTTGGATTCTCATCATACAATTTTATGAACCCACTCCACCACAATGCCGCCGTCGGTGCCATGCTGCTCTCTCTGAGTGTGGACGAGCAGCATGCCATTATCGCCAAGTTCATTCAACATGGACTTGACGAAGCGATAAAGATTTCACCTTGCTGTAGAAACAAGGTTCTCAACAGGATGACCTGTTGAGAAAGCAGCAGGCTAGTGCTACTGATACCGGGTCGTCGGATATATGTCGACCCGAGCCCTTGACCGTTCACGTCTCCAAGTACAAGGCAGTCATAATTAACTCCTTGTTGAGATGGTTCGTCGAGCTTGACGATGCCATTGAGGCTCTTCGCATCGATGGCGATGCGATGATGGTCAAGCTAGCCATATAGAACTTGGATGGACGTGCTAAAGCTTTGAATTAGGCCTCCAGAGTCATTACCCATACGTTTTCTCAATGTATGAAGTATTAAGGCTCGACTCAAATAGACGTTTAAAACGCATCGCGCCAAATTCAAGGCTCCAGCTGAGCTCTTGGATGATGACCGAGTCAGGCTTTAGTTGCGTAAAGCGAAAGTGGGCTACTATGGTCCCACCGCTAGCCACCTCTTGTCCTATGGTTTCAAACACCGTAGTCGTTTGTGGAAACACCTTGTATCCGTGTTTCACGCTAGCGTCCACAAAAGACCTATTGACAAAACTTCTTGTGGCGCCCGTGTCCAGCAGCGCTCTAAATTGGCTCTTACCACTCCGTAGATGAGCTCTTATGCGAAGCGAAGCGTTGCTGTTGTTATCTTCGGTGTATGTTGATCTAGTCCAATAAGCTTGCACTCTTTGTCACTTCCTAAGTCTTCTTCCTTAAATATCATTGAGTATTCATTTTCTGTAAAATGTTTACTCAATTTGCGTGTGCTCCTCCTTTTGCTTTTTGAGAGCAAAACAAACGCTAGTAGTATGCGGTCGTTTCTTGTGATGGGAGCACCACTTATCTTCTTCGTACTTCGCCAGGTGATTTGTCCCTTTCTTCTTGTTGCTGGGATAGTAGGTGCTCTTGTGATCACTCGATTTTGCGTCACGCGCGTGTTCCTTGTTGCGACTGCCTTGGTATCCACGGCCTTCTTGTGAAGATGGCCCCTTGTGTAATCTCTCTTGTCTATCAAGGCGCAAAAAAAACGTTCTATCTCGTTGAGCGTATCAGGAAATACCTGCCGCTGCTAGCTTATCTTGCCGTGATATCGGCATACCACGCTTAGATTAGAGACGCATTTTCACATCTGGCATCACTTCTGCGTTCTGAGGAAGTTAGCGAATAAACGAACGTTTTCACGAAAACGCTGGGAGAACTTCAGCACAATTTCATCCCGTCTCTTGTATGTTCCATAATTTGCTGTCCAGATCTTCGCTGACATCTTTTGGTACAGAGAGCAATCCATCGGCGGTAAAATTACGGTGCAAAGCCCAATTATTGGTTCTTGCTTCGACCACCAAAAGTTCCACGTCGTACGCGAGGTACCCCTCAATCAGAGCTATAAGATGACGGCTCTTTTTCTCATCAATCTACCCTTTCTTCTTGGCAAGGCTTTGGAACTCACAACTAATATTAAGATAGTCCCGCGGACTTCCCACTTTGAAACTTTTATTTTAACTTGCATGGTGTTTTTCCTTCTTGGGTGGCGAGATCACCACCGTATAAGTAGTGAAGTCGTTCTCGTCGTATCTGCCCATGATAATGCTCTGATTCACACGGGGTTGATTCTCTTGCGTCCGATTTAAATTTAAATTTTAATATTTAATCTAGCCTGCATCAGGCTCATGTCCACTCGGGATCCTGACGTCCACCAAGACGACAGGAGGGCGGAGGCCCAGACCCGACGTAACACTGGGAGTGACGACCGTCCGTCTGCCAGAAAGGTCTAAAGATGTGAGTCTTACGCTGCTGCAAAATCGCAACAACGAGATGGACCATCAAAACGGTCGGGGTCAGTAGGGGCGGAGCGCCCTACCGATCCAGCAACGTCAAGAGAGTTTGCGGGACTCTTGATGAAGGTTGCTCCCAACACACAGTCACTGTGTGTTGCCGCTCCCAGTGATGAGGTATCCCTCATCACATTGAAGATAGAAGGACAATTGCCATGTCTCTTCGCGCCCTAGTTGACTGTGAGGTTTCGAACAATTTTGTCCGACGCCAATCTCTAGATGATGGTAGGCTCAATATCTTGAGCGCAAGACCCCCCCCCCCCCACGAGGATGATGGTGTGCCTTGCAGTTGGCCTACCGTAACAGTAACGAAACGTGTAGTGGGAATTCACTACACGCTTTAAGGCAAAAAGTACGATGATGATTTCATCGTACTTGATCTGGATGACAAATTTGATGTCATCCTAGGATTACCATGGCTCAGAAGGTATGAGCCATGGGTCAGCTGGCAGCATCGAACCGTGAAGATGCCTGCCGCTTGTTCATCAGATGGCCATCTGATGAACGTCTTGGAGCGTTCATAAGCGTGTGAATGTACTACGAGTGAGTGTGATGGCCTCACTTGTGGTTCGGTCGTTAGTACGACTGCACAAGAACTCAATATGATAGACAATCATACTGTGGAGCAAGATGCCGGCGGCTGTGCAGAAGCACAGGCAGTGCCAAGCCCACACGTTGAACCGGGACATGAATGTTCTCCTAGAGAGTGGCATTTACAAAAGAGGAAGCCGGTAGACCGGAAGCTGTATTACGTTGATTTTAGATCAACTGGAGAGTCGATCGTAGAGTATCTCGCTATGGTTGCGCTACCAGAGATAAGGGGGGTTGAGGGAATAAGTCCCCAGTGCCCTGAGAAAATAAGTCCTTAGAAAGTAAACGAGACGTTAGAAGTCGTGTTTAATGACGAATTAAGCGTAGGCGCTTGTACTCTTGATCTGGTAGCACCTCCGAAGGTAGCAACGGAGATCACTCAATTGCCACGCCAGAACCTAAATTTCATGCTCAATCTGCCAAGTGGAAAAGTCAAGCAGATCTAATTAATCATCGCGGAGGATGAGTACGCAACCAATTAGATCGGCAATGGTATTTGCTGAGAAAAAACGGGTTCTCAGTAGCTCATCATCGGACGGGGGGGGGGGTCTTTTAATAAGAAGACTTGAATGAGTAATACACATCTCAATTCCGAGAGTCGCTTAAGTCAAAACCATTGTATAACTATTTAATAGAATTCAAGTATAAATTTCCTGTCTCAGTTCCGTGAGAGCTTCCGAAGATATAGGTACTCGACATGAGATCGGCCTCGTTTCAGGCACAGTTCATTGTGTTATGAAGCAGTGGCCACTGACTCGGTAACTGGTCGAGGCGATCGACAAGTTTCTTTGCCGATCGTCTAGCTGCAGGTCATGTTTAAGAAAGGCGATCGTGTTTATTGTCTAAATAAGGTCTAAAGGATTCAGCAGCTACTAATCTAGGCGCGAGTAAACTCGCGCCACGCTTCATCAGTCCATTTAAAGTTCTGAAGGCAATTTTCGACGCTTATACACTCGATGTTCCCTCATCATTTCGACTCCACCTGAAGTTCTTTATCGGGCGGATAAAAGAATATGTTCCGGCTAAGCTTCACGGCTTTGCTTCGATGCAGGCTCCAGGGATCCGTAAGGCGATCGGCCTTCCTGTCGTGCTCGACGCGCCGATGACATTGAGTGCGGTTTCGATGCCGTCTGTACACGTCCAAGCACCTGGCGCTCCAGAACCCTCACCCGTTCTAGCAGTTTACGGCTCGACTGCCGGGTCTCAGGGTCATCGTGACCCAGAATATGGTCTACAATCCAGCGCACCTGTCTCGCTGCATCAACAAGCGGAGGTGGGCCTTCGCGATGTCAATGCTGGTGTCCTGGTTGCCCAGGACGATGTTGATCAAGCCGAGAACAAAGCTGCCGATGCTCAGCTGGAGGCTGAGGCTGCCAGTGAGCGCGATGCCCAGGCGGAGTATACTACAAGCTCCCCGATTAGTGCTACAGTCGCCTCATGAAAAGCGCGCGGTTCCATCCGCGCGCAGGTACCGAGTACGCTGTCTTGGATTTCCTCCCATGCAGGAGACATGGGGAAATGCGTTCTCTCTCGTTCATGACATTCCAGATGTTTTTCAGTCGTACGAAACCACGGAGTCGAGCTATTTAGATGCGCGCGAACGCAAATGCTCTCGAGATAAAGAAAACGGTGAGGAGACCACGCCGTCGAGAACGAGAACGATGATGTGATAGAGAACGTCGTGGTGAATACATTTCACTACGATCACGAGGCGAGAAATGCGCAACAATACGGTCAGGCGAACTTGTTGCTGCCCTGCCTTAACTATTCAGCGGAGATTGTATCCGCTGTCACGAGTGGTGCTGCCAACGAGGCGCACCATGAATAACTGCGCTTCTACGTTCGACCAAACCTCGCTCATACTTTGCAATCCAACTTTGTTAGCATTAGCTGGGTGGACACTGAGCGATGTGTCGTCGCCATTCGTCATGAGCTGGGCGTGGCGTCGAGTAACAAGATTGGCACCCTTCATTGACATGAAAGAAGAAGAGGCATTCTCATTTCAAGTATCATCATACTAGCGCGACAATGGAATGAATATTGTATCCGATTCCATCTAGAATCTTTTCACGCATTTTTCGAAAACGCCGGAAGTAGTCCCGCATCGTTTTCAGTGAGTCCGGACCGCGAGCTCCGGATAAGTTATACAGCGTTTAAGGTGTGAGTTGTTGCGCCATGATGCTGGTAGTTTCAATCTTGCTGATGGTGCTTGGGAGTGCTGCAGTGCTGCGTGTCGTGTGGTCGATAATCGCTTGTTCGTTTGTAAAGTTTAAAGTTTCAACAGTTAAGCACTCACGGTTGGTGAGTGCTGTCTTGAGAAGGGAGTAATGTGTGGTGGAGTGGATTCTCAAACAACGTGAGAGAACCACAAACACACACAGCGCCGGACTGCCGACTTACGGAGGGGGTACCCCGACACCGTGTAGCGTCAACCTTGGGTCTCACCTTGTGTACCCGTCGGCTTGGCTGGTCTTGCTCCTCGTTAGACGCAGAAGACTAATAGACTTGGTCCTTGTATGGAGGGACTAGGGGGCCCACGAGTGGATATGCTTCACTTGGGACCGGGGTTTCATGGGCTCAGTCGACTGGGTCGAGAGTAGTGCACCTGGTACTATACACTCCTTCGGTGGCTAACGGTTTCTTGTTCTTTCAACCCCTTTTCTTGTTCCCCGTAGGGAAACCGCTTCCTATAGCGGATCTTGAATGGATACGAACCCACAGGCCAAAAAACTTCCTGGGGTTCGAGCTTGAATCTTACCACACGACTGTCCTCAACGGGGGGGGGGGGGGCCAAAATTATTCCCTTCCCCGGAACAGGTGGATAGATCGAAACAAGCTCGCACTTGAGTCTTGACACTTACTTGACACCTCAGGCCAACTATCCTGAGGTTTAACTTGCGTAGCTTGAGCCGTTTAACACCTGTTCACGTCGGGGGGACAAAGGGTATCCCGCCCTGAATAGGTGAGGTGACGGAGAAGAGCTTGGGGAAGAGCGCTTAGAGCTGCCACGTGTAATGCAATTCGAGTGTGTTTATATATCTTATACTTTGTATGCTTTTCTTGCCTAACCTAAACCCTTTGCTCTGGATAGTGCCATGTGTCGACTTTGAGAGGAAGATCTGGCTCCTTGGTACCTGTACTTTCTGTAACCTTCGGGGTTCCGTCTACTGTTTTACACCCTCGGGCATTGGGACTTGGGTCCTGTACCCTGTACCCTGGCCCCTGAACTCAGTACCCTGTACGCTGTACCCTGAGCCATGCACCCTGTAACCTGGGTCCTGGGCGCTGTACTGGCTCTGCACGTCTGGGTCCTTATATTCTTAATGAGTCTGGGGCCTGGTGGGAGGTTATGGATCTGCGAGGCCGTGTTGTGGTCACTCCCCCGGGGGAGTGACCGGACGTTCTCTTGCCCCCTGTTCCTATATCCTTTATGCTCTGATTTCCTTGGCACTTCACCACAGCTGTCCCCTGCGCGCTGGTCTTCTGAACTGCGGCAAGACCCCGTGCACCATTGTCCTCATTCTTTATAGTAACAGTAAGTGGCCCTGTGTCGGTTGGGTGGTTGCGTTCACCAACTCACAAGTCTTGTATCCGTAAGTGACTTCTCGTAATCCTTTCAAAGGGTCCCAAGCACCTGACCGTTGGCCTTTTCCCGCGCTTCTTGGACCTGACCCTGACGAGGTCGCTCCGACCGTAGACCTTACTGGGGAACCCCCCAATTATCTGGAGGTCACTCAAGCTTGGGAAGTCCTAAGTGTTGCGGTGGTACGGGCCCAGTCCATGGAGGCCCTCGCTGAGGAACACAGGGTCCTCCAACGGGCCTACCAGGTGGAAGATAGCCGGACCAAGAAGTTACAACGCCGCGTAGACGACATCATGGAATTCGAGATGACCCATGCGCCCAAGATACGGTCTTGAATCAGGAATCTGGTCCGCAAACATGAAGTAGACCAGTTGTATATCGCCGAGTACCGTTATGCACTCTCCCAACGGTTGGACAACTCCCAGGAAGTGGAAGAGTCCCAATTCCAGATCAAGTACTAGAAGGTTCAGTACAACGAGCCTGTGGAAATTTCCGCGGCCGAGATTAAGTCGCTGGAGCCCAAGTTAAACGCACTTCACAGTTCCTAACCACTGTCGAAACAAGTGTCGGTATTACAGAGAGAGGTTTCCAACTACAAGAGTCGCGTAAAAACCCTCCTCCGGAAACGAGACCAGCTGAAGAAACAGCTGACGGTGGCTCAAGGTACTGCGGCGAAATCGACTCCGTCCACGACCGGAGCCCGGATCTCCAGAACGATGAAAAGATCGTGTTCGCCTTCAGCCGAGGTTCGGGCCCCTCCTAAGTCGAAGAAGCGGAAAGTCAACCATCCTCCGGGGTCATATAATACAGAGTATATCTATCAGTAGTGACGACTCGTTATTCGCCGCAATGGCCAGGTCGCGAGCCTCCAGTCGTCTCTCCGGCCCCGTACCCTCTACTGCAAAATTCGGCACAGAGGTCATAGATTTGTCAAACAAGACCAAGTCTAAGACTTCCATTCGATCCTCGAAGTCTCCGTCACCTCATACCTCCCACGAAGCTTCTCGTTCGTCAAAGAAAAAGGGGGCTCGTACAGCGTACTCAGACGAGTTCTTGGAAATGTTCGGTCCGGACGTAGAGACTGAGAGCGAAGAGTCGAGCAACGCCAAGAGGAAGCCACCGGCCAAAGGTCCAGCTAGCAAGGGTAATACTTCGGCGCCTAAAGGTCCTTGCCGCAAGGGTCCCTCCGGCAAGGGTTCCGCACCAACATCCAAGGGTCCCAGTAGCAAGGGTCCAGCCGGAAAGGGTCCTGCACCGACATATGAGGGTCCCAGCAGCAAGGGCCTATCCAGCAAGGGTCCTGCATCAACATCCAAGGGTCCCAGCAACAAGGATCCTGCACCAACATTCGAGGGTCCCAGCTACAAGGATCCCGCCCGTGAGGGTACTCCAAACCATAACATTCAGGGCTCCTCCATTCCTGATTATGCGACACCCAGCACGTTCGCCGCGGAAGACGTTGCCCCCTGGTCGATTTCCCAGGTAGGGGCCCTCATAATCACCCAGCTGACTCCATAGGATCTTTGGTCCAAGGCATTGCTTCCACTGTCTTGATCGGGTGCTTCTGATGACCAGAAGTCCCGAAGTCCCCCAATCTGGAGCGAAGCCCTCATGAAGGACTCTCAACTTTACCTTTTGATGAACTCGCGTCCTTGGGCCCAGGGGGTCGTAACCGTAACCCCTATTTCTTTCTCAGTGTCCGGCTGGTTCAGTGACCTCGTGAAGCTCCATGATACTTACGTCGACGCGTCACGCCAGAGTCTATGGGAAGACCGACACCAACTTCCTCTCTCTGCTGAACTGCGTACAAAGAGCCAATACTCCTCTCGCATTTTCAATGCGAGGAAGAAACAGCGGGCCAAGGCTGCGAGGGCTTGGCTGGAAGTGCTTGAAAAGATCTTGGAGGGGATGAAGGCCGGTCACTGTGACCTGGACGTTCTTCTTGATCCCTAATTCCAGCCCATGATTCCGAACCGTGAGCTGACCGTTTGGTACTCGTTTGTCACCAAGGAGGATCCTCAGTTGGAGTTTGTTGGAGGTTTTGCAGACAGCAGACGACACTGCACTTTGGCGCGTGCTCTATGCAAGAACATTCAGGAAAACCTCGCCTTCCAGGTCTCTCGTCTCTCTGGCAAATTTCGCACGACCAACGATACGCAAAATACTTAGCCAGTCAGCTTCCCATGTATCCGTAATAGTTGTTCTGATCCAATGCTTTTCCCCGTAACTTCACACTCCTTTTCTTTGAGCCTGTACCCGGGCCTGTACCCTGGGCCCAGGGCCCTGGGCCCTCGGCGTTCGGGGTCTTACAATACTTCGCAATCTCTTTTGTGCTGCCGAAATCTTGAATATAATAACTTGATCCTTTTTGTAAATGTATAACAAATACCGCCTCCTTCTTGCATCATCTTGGCATTCTTAAGATGAACTCTCTCCACTACTCTTCATGACTCTGCATTGCCTCGAACCGGTTCCGAGTAGCCTGCCTGCGCTCATAGCCCTAAGCAATCCTCCGCAGTTGAGGTCCACCTCATCCACCCATGACGGGTCAGGATAGCATTTCCATTGTACCAGGTATTCACACTAGATCCGTCCGTAGCGAGTTTTCCTTCCCATACGTCTGTCTAGAATTTTTTCCACTTCGTATTCGTCATCTTCCAGTTCCGCAACCTAACTGTCTTTTGGCAATAGAGCCTCATCAAAATCCACCCGGCCCGCCTCGTCTACCACCAATGCCGTATCTGGTCTATCTGGGTATTGCCGGAACCGCTTCAACTTTAAAATTTGTACCAACGGGTATATACGGTAGTCTGTTCAAAGAATGTCTAAACGAATGGCATAGTCACCCACCATTTCTCTCACTCGGAACGGTCCATGATATAGATGTGCCAGCTTTCGAGCATAGCCATCCTTGGTCCGATCTAAGTATAACCAGACTTGGGACTTTACCTCAATATGACCATCAACCACCTCGTCATTGTGGGCCTGGGCTAGACTTTCCATCGCAGATCGTAACAATTCGTTGGCTTCTTCTCTCTCTCTGCGATACTGACGTTGCACGCTATATCTCCATCGGCGGGGCTCACATTCACGCCGCTTCGTGCTGCCTAACGGTAAGGTGGCTTCTAGAGTACTTCGGGCGTCCCAGCCATGTACCAAGAAAAATGGCGTTTTCTTTCGGATCCGGTCCTGGGCCGTATTCAACGCGAAACTGAGCCTTTCTGCATCGGCATACCAGTCCTTCTGATCTACCTCTGACACATACATTTTTATGGACCGTGTAAAAGTCTGTACCATTCTCTCTGCTGTGCCATTGGCCTGTGGTCGATACGCCATAGTAGCCCGCTATTTCTGCCTAATCATTAGGCTGAAAGCACGAAAGAAATCTGACATGAAACTGGGTTCTCTGTCGTGCCTGATCGCCTCACTGGCTTCGAACCGTCGGAACACGCACTCTTCATATCCTACTGCCACAGTTTGGGCCAACCTCGACGAGCTAGCCTTGGCAATCACATATCCCGTAAAAAGATCCATCCAAATCAACAGCTCCGTGTTACCCTTAAATGACTTAGGTAAAGACGGGATGTGATCCATAGCGATAACTTGGAACGGGTAGGTAGCTTGAATGTTTCCTGGGGTAGTATCTCGCAAGGTGGAGCCACCTTTGCCAGTCTCACAGTCCACGCAAGTGCCAACATAGCGCTTAACACTCCGAATAAGTCTTTCCAATAAAAAAATTTCGGAACCGTTGGTATGTACGGACAATCCCCTGGTGTACTCCTTCTAGACTCGTATGGTAGTGTTGTAGAATGTCTTGTTGTAAACTTTCAGGTATAACTAGCCGAATCAATCCATCACGGTCCTCGTCTGCTGTTCCCTGGTAAGGGCAGTACAGAAGAAGATCGTCATCATTCAAATCGTAGCTCATCTCAATCTTTCCACACGTAAATGACACCTCTGCCGACAAACTACTCCTATTACCCAGTAAGTAAATCTACAAATCACGTATCCACATCTCTCCATCTTGGACTGCTGCAAATCGTTTGATCCTTACCCGTTGCACTACTTCCTCCTGAAAGACTTCCGTCGACATTCTGGCTAGGGCCCGGGGCCTCGTAATGGCTGCAGCTCGCAGTGCGGTCCTTGGGTACCAAAAGCTCATGTAGAAGGTTAATTGCTTCGAGGTCCTTAAACCTTTCTTCCGATACCATAACGACACCCTGTTGCTGGTGCAAGGCTGCATTAGCAAGTCGGTCTGCACTTTGATTTCCATTCGCGCTTCATGTGTAGGAGCTCATGAACGGGCCAGGGCCTTCGCCCGTCGTGCTGTCAGGCCCTGCGCCTTATACTCGAATTCTCATCGCATTTATCGCACGACTAGGTTAAAATCTCCATACGCCTACGCTCCAAGTTCTTCAGTAGAAGGAAGCATAACGATAGGCCTTCATACTCTGCATCATTTACTGTTGCTTCAGTCATATGTCGGGAAGCAGCGGCGACCACAGTCTATCCTGAGAGTTGCCACACAATAGCACTGCAGGTCCCTCCTCAACGCTTTACTCGTGCAGACACATTGAAACCGACCACATAGAGGCTTTCATCGGGCTCAACCGAAGGGGAACCACCGTGATAGTTTGGCGTGGGTGTTTCCTAGGGGCAATCGAGGACAAGATGGAGTTTAAATTTTCGCGAGGAGTTATGCTGGCTGCCAATTTCCCCAGTATTTTATCCTCGCCGCGCTTATACTTGAACACTTCTAACGTCCATTGAAACAGGAGTAGGGCCCAATTTCCAAGGCGGTCCTGAAGGCCTGGTGAACGGACAAACCAAGCTAACGTGAAATGTCGAGTGAGGACCTTAATTAGACGGGTAACTATCAATGTATAGCAGAGGCCCAATAGTCGCAATAACGCTAGCACTTCCTTCTCCACCAAGACATAGTGATTCTCATTCGGCTTCAATTTATGACTCGAGAAAGTCACTGGCATATATACACCCTCATACTCCTGTAAAAGAGTCGCTGAGATGGCCCACTCGCTAGCATAGACGGTGGGTGACAGGTTTCCGGTCTGGATCGTAATAGCGGAGGATTGGGGCAATAACGATCTTATTCTTTAACATAGCAAATACCACCTGCACCCGGGCCCATCTGTAATGGGGCACCACTGATAACAGTATAGTCTACCCTCACTGATTCCAGTGAAATCAGGTGCCTCAAAACCTATCTTAGACAAGAGAAAGAGGAAGCTTTACTTCTAAACGACACGCTTAGAAGTTGAGGAAAAGAGAACTGCATTTAATATAGTTAACTATCTAATAAAACTAATCTGTTATAACCTATGTTAACTATATTAAACTACAACTATGTATGTTGACAACTTGCCCTCCACTCATTGCAGCGCGGTGGTTGATATGATGGCCCATATCAACCAATTAGAAGGCATCTCCGACTTCAAGGAGATTTAGGGACAATATTATAAGAAAAGATAATATTGTCAAATATTATTATTTATAATAATATTTTTAGTGACACTTCATATAAGTGTCAATATTATGTAATGGGCTCACCCCGTTAACCATCGGTCCTCCTCCTAATCATTTTCCTGTATGTCCCCAGTCCTACTTATTCGGTTTCGTAATACGTTATAATCTACTTCCCTTAGTTCTTACAAGATGGTCGCATAAAAGGTGTAGTCTTCTAAGAATCGACTGTAGTAGTTGAGACTCCCGAGAAACTACTGCATAGCTTTTAGGGTGGTGGGCAACGATAAATCCACCAAGGACTGGAGGTCCTTACGGTGGACTTTCAACACTTCCGCCGATACTTGGTGGCCAAGGTAATCTACATTTAAACATCCCCATTAGCTCTTGACCGCGCTGATCGATAAGTTCCAATTGTCACACACCTCCAAAACTCATTCCATTTTTACGCATAAGCCATGCCATGACTCTGAGGTCACCAATTTGTCGTCGATATAGGACCTACGTCCTAATATAGACTTTTTGAGGTCCACCTCGGGATGGCGTATCTCGAACAGGTCCTCGATTTGTCAGAGCCGGGCGCTGAATATTCGTAATAAATCCATATATAGCATTATACCACAGCCGCTGATAGATCTGCGGCGCATTCTTTAGTCCGAACGGCATTCTTTTTCACTCGAATTATCCAAATGAAGTCACAAATGCTGTAACAAACGAGCCCTCTCAGGCGTACTAACTACCCAATATTCATGGCCATGTCCAGCTAGCAATACCATATGGCTTTGTCCAAATCTTTAAGCAATTCGTTAACAAGAGGTATAGGGTACACCATGAGGCGTGTCAGCTCGTTCACCATCCGATTAACGATGCACAGCCTTATATCCACTCCATTAGTCTTGACGATGATCACAATTGAGCTGGCCCATGAGGAGGTAGAATTCTGGATAATCTTAGACGATAACAGGCCCTTGATTAGGTCCGACAGCTTCTCCCTAAACTGAGAGGTCACTTTCCGTACACGTTGGGCGATAGGCCGTGCATTTCCCACATCGATGTCGCACACCACTCCTCGGGCTGCCGAGGGTAACGCGTTGCCTTTTACCATTAACAGATTTCGTTTCTGCCAAATGATTTGACGGAGACGGTCCACTTGTTCCTTTGGAGCTACACCAGGGCCTGGAATTTGGATATCTTCCATCGTGACTTCGTCTTTAGAAGGGGCGACCTCAGGGATAATCGACCAGTTTTTGTCAATATCTTCTGCGCATAACTCTCCACTCTCTTGGACACAGACCTGGTCGTCGGATATATTTGCCTCGGCTCCATTATCTTGTTGGCCCCTCCGTGATTGAGCCTCCTCGATTCCGATCACGTCAACTCTTGGGGCTTCTTTGCTCAGGCTGACTTTTGCTGGTTAATTATCGTCACAAGTGTCTTCTCCTACCTCCGATCCAGGCGGTGCTGAATCGCGGCCTCTCACATGAACACCCCGCACTGTAGTAACCACTGAGGCTTAGGCCCCTGTTCGTGACAATATTTTTCTGGGGTCCTATACTGGGGGTTTTCGACCATGGGGCCTTGGTATCCTTCTTCTTAAAAAAGTTTCGGAGTCTTCTTCGTCAGTGGTAGCTTGGTAGTCCAGATTCTGCCATTCAGCATACCTCCTGGAACCTACTGACACAAAATCCTTAAGATCGAGGAACTCGGTCCTTGATTTGCCGAATATCCAGTTTATTGTCTTCATGCGGAACTAAATACTTTTCACTAATATTAGTGACCCTTAAACACTGACGTCGTCCATACCCATGTACCATTGTACTCACTCATCGTTCTCCACGGGTAATTCATAATTTCCACTGGTCTGATACAGATCTCTCTACTGGAACTTTCACGTACTTAGTCACTGACAGATTCACATACTGGCTCAATTTCACTTCCGAAATATGTCCGCTATAGAAGGTCTTGCGACCTTCCAGATGGATTTGCACTTCATCTGGTAAGCATATAGTTCCATCTGACATGTACAATCGTATTCTGGCTATCACCATATAATCCATTTTCAAAAGTGCATCCTGACCAATAAGGGACCAGCCCATTCATAGTAAAAATATATATTAGTACTCCATTAAGCGTAATCTTCACCTTTGTCCGTCCTTCCGTGGTATATAACACTTCTTTAATACATACACACTCTTGTCTCTCGCTCGTATCGATTTGGCAGCCTACCTTAAGAGCAAAGGCATTTTCCAAAATCGATACCTCGGCACCGGAATCGAAGAGCAGATTCGCGTGAGTATTTGTTGACCTTCCCAGAGGCCTTGGCCTGATCCAGAAACAAGAGGGCAGCCTCTTTTCCTGAGATCTTGGTGCTACATGGTGCCAAATGCCCCATCTTGCTCAGTCTGTCTACAAAGACGACGAGCCCCGTCCTGCCTTTATGGTCCGGAGGTAAGCCAAACATGAAGTACAAACTGACCGACTTCCAACAATCCGTTGGAATCGACAGTGGCTTCAGTGGCGCACTGTTCGAAGGTGCAGGCTTTATGCGCTGACACTCTTCGCAAGAGCGAATATAGTTGGCCACTCACCGATATAGGTGGATCCACCAAAATTCCTCTGATACTCGTAAGAATGTCTTTTCACGGCCCCGATGCCCACTAGATGGCGCATCATGGCACTCGTGAAGTATCATCAGCTTGAGATCTGTGTCATGAGGGACATAGATTCTCAAGGGATCACAGGGTGACAGTTGATGCCATAACAGGCCATCACTGTAACTAAAGCGATTCAACTTCGCTTTGAGGTGCGACGGAAGGGTAACCTTTCGTCCACCAAAATGATCCAACAGCAGGCGACAATGTTCGTCCTGACTGTAACACTCCTTTACGGGCCATTGAGCTTGTCACATGGTAGGCCTTCATGGCTGCCAATGTTGACGACTCAACTTGTGCTTTCGCACGAGACACACATTCCTGGTGTCTTGCCTCGAAGTCTGGTCTGCGCGATAACGCGTCAGCCAAGACATTCGACTTACCCGGCTTATATTCAAGCTTTAAAATTAAATTCAGAGAATAATGTTAGCCATCTCGCCATTCTCGGCGAGACGTGCGGTCAATTTATAACGGTCCGCAGTGATGCTTGATCCGTATAAACCACAAAAGGTTCGGTGCCCAAGAGGTGCACCCGAAACTTCACAAGGGCATACTTAATTGAAAGTAGCTCCTTGTCATGCACAGGGTAATTCAGCTCGGCAGCTTTTAAAAGCCGAGACTGATACGAAATGACACGGTCAACGCCGTTGTCATCCTTCTGCATGAGCGCGCTGCCGATTGCAAAATTGCTTGCATCGCAGACGACGCTAAAGGGCTTATCCGCGTCTGGCAATGCCAAGACCGGTGCCTCAACAAGAGATTGCTTCACTGATGTGAACGCATCTTCTTGTTCCTTTGACCAAGTCCATTCTGTATCCTTTTTCAAAGATCAGACAATGGCTTGGTCTGCTCCGCATAATTCTTGCTGTACTTATGCAAGTAATGTAGCAATCCCAAGGAATTGGCGCAGATCCTTCACGTGTCGTGGGACTGGCCATTCCTTGATAGCCTTCACCTTTTCTGGGTCTGCTCGTACACCATGTGCACCTACGATGCAGTCCAGTACAGGTATCTCGAGGACCCCTTTGACGCACTTTTGCAAGTTCACGTATAATTGGGCGTCGCCCAGAGTCATGCAACACAGCGTCTAAATGACGCTTGTGCGACTCTATCGCGCTCAGACCGTCCTTCGCCCTACTATGCATGAATACATCGTCAAAGTAATGGGTCGCGTAGGCACGGTGCTGACGCATCACGTGAGCCACCACTCGGTTGAATTTTGCCGAAGCATGTTGCAACGCTTGTGGCATCACAAGCCACTCCCACAGCATACCGCTTGGGGTGCTTACTGCCGTTTTGGCTACATCGGTATTTCTCATGAGAACTTGACAGTAGCCATCCTTCAGATCCAACGCGTAAAAGATAGTTGACTTCCCCATGGAGTTTCACAAAACAACTTTTCGCGGGATCGGCGTTTGAGCTGGAATGGTGGCCGTGTTCAGCTTATTATAAGCATGAACCACGCGCCATCCACCTGCTGCTTTACGCACACAGAAGGTCGGGCTGCAGTGAGGCGACTTGCTCTCACGTACATGTCCCGCTTTGGCTCGCTTGTCGAAGAACTCATCGATGTAATCGACTTGTTCCTTCGGCAACGGCTATTGCCTGGTCACACAATACTTGGTGCCAGGCGCCAGGTCAATTTCGTGCCTGATGCCCCTATCGGCCGGTAGGTGGCTCGGCACTTCTGCTGGAAACACATCACGGTGTTTCCACAGAACATCATAGAACGGGCTGTCCTTCAAGGCTTCCCAGCCTTGAGCAGCAAACCGTTTCTTTTTGTCGGTTTCCAAGACGCTCTCGTCCATTGTGTACGACGAGCAACAGTCCACCACGTTCTTTTCTGGAACTGGTGCGACTATCTCGCGGATCTTTCCTTCCTTTAGTTCGGACAGGAACAGATTCCACGTCATCTCCGAGAGATTTACTATCTCCTCGGCAGATGCCAAGACAAGTTGGAGCACCTCAACTGAGGATGCCTCCGGCATTTTGTCTTCGACGGCCTCGAACAACTCGTTCGTAGGTCCGTCCTCTTGGACCGAGACTGATCCAAGGGTCACTCATTTAGACGTGCCTTTGATCGTCTTAATACGTCTGGTCCTCGTTCTTCGAGTCACCACGACCTTTGACCTGGAAGAAGGTGTCGTTGCCATCTCAGCTAACGCACTCCTTCCAACCGCACCAGGCTCTTGGCTCTGTGCCGGTTCTTGTGGCGCTTGACTTGCTGTCAGCCCACCATCAACTGCCACAGGCTCTCGGCTCTGTGTAGGACTATTGGACACATGACTACTTGTCATCGCCCCATTCACTACACCAGTCTTTTCGACCTGGGTAGGAATATGTGTCACCTGGCTTTCCGCCAGTGCACTCACAACTACACCACTCCATTCGAGCTGGGTAGTACCTGATTTCGATTGACATACCGTCATGGCACCCTCTACTTTGTTGTACACAGCACTAATCTCATGAGACTATCGCAAGAGCACATCCTTTCCGGTGTCTTGCGTAGAGCTAGCGACTGTGCGTGTACGCCAGTCTATCCATAATTGGTGTTTAGCCAACCAAGGCATGCCTAGGATGAGGTCATACGGACTCTCCATACCTAGCACTGTTAACTTCTCTTTACGAGAAAAGTCACTGAAACTGAAGGCGAGTTCAACTTAAGCTCCCTCTAATTTTACGAACGTGCCGTTCGCTAAACGAACGATCGACTCTTCTCGCTTGCCATCCTGGCAAAGCGGCTCATAACTCGCCGGACTCTTTTAAGAGCCGCGAGTTTTACAAAGTTTTGTGATGCACCCGAATCCACGAGAAGGGTAATAGCCTCGTACTCGATCTCTATAGACCAAAAGGGTTGAGGTCCGACCTTTCGGAACCTCAGGGACTATGCTACCCATTTGTTCGATCACTCTGAACTTAGGGGTAGCATTAGAGTCCGCGAAAATAGGGCATCCCGCCCCTACTGCGCTCCCGCATTTTCCGACTTGACGGAGATAGCATCAGAACCCGTGCGACGTGCACGGTTCTTCGAACCACCCTTCGGGTTGGGAGACTTCTTGCTGGCTGCCTTAGCACCAGCAGCAAGTTTGGCATAGCAGCGAGCCATCATATGGCCTCGCTTGCCGCACTTATAGCAGATAATGTAACGGGCCAAGGATCTTACACTAAAAGGGCGTTGAGGAAGCGCTCTTAATTTACTCGTAAATATAACTCTGTTTTATTTTTGTTTTAGTTTTAATTCGCAGTAAGTGCGAATATGTTCCCTAGCTCATGGGAATTACTCAATATGGAAGTCAATTTATTATTGGCTAATTATTGGGTATGGCACCCCAATAATAAACCAATAATAAAATGACGCGCAGTATCCGCTAATCGGATACTGCCCTATGCCTACTTATGTAATTATGTATTAATCCTATAACTACGTATGTAATAGGTAGACTCATTACATCACCCCCCTCTTTAAGTTGCGCTTACCTCAACGTAAGGGAATATTTCTTCTCGACCAACGGCGTAACTCCGAACCTGCTCAGTTAGACTTAACTGAGCAGCATGGACACTAGACGCCCACGAAACAATGTCTCTGACAGCCAGAACTGGGAACACCAAGCGACAATCCGTAGAGAGCAGGCGCCGCAGGTCATGGATGGGGACTTGAAACCGTGGCGCTTGTATGGTCTTGAAGGAGCTGTCGAACCCGAGCCACTGGAGGTCATGAAGGACCTTTTCACGCGATACCGTACAGTGAGAGGCAAGGTGACGAACAACGCATATACCGACGATGCGTTGCAGAGGTCTTGGTGTGCCTTCATCAGGCGCTGGAACGCGAGCCGACGTGAAGGAACGTCCTCACGTCCAGGTTAGACGGTCGCGAGGGAACGCGATATTGGCGACCTGCGCCGGCGCATCTGTCGTATGACTTGTGACGAGTTTCACCTTTGTTACGTCCACATTCGTGAGGGATGTCTAACGTGCAACGTGGGCGGGTCGCGACCGGTCCGGCAGGAATGGGACGACTTAGTGTGTGCGCGAGGCATGCCCGACCATATTCGTCCATGGATTGCCCGTTATGAGAGAAGCCTTTCGGAGCTCCAGGTGTCCGAGCTACGGCGAGTGAGAACGCGTCCTTACGATCGCCGACGGCATTCACGTAGCCGAGATCGTCAACCGTATCATCCATATGCTCTCGAGCCTCGTAATAGGTCTCGGTCTCGGATTCGCTCGGGAGGTCGTTGCGGTTTCGTTGCTCGCGAGCATTACGGCTCGCGAGATCGGGGATGTAACCGTCAGCGTCGGTCGCGACCACCGTCTTTCTACGGGACTCATAGTCCTCGACCACGTCCGGGACATCTTGGGACAGCGTACTCGATGGCTCCCATGTATCGTCCGCCGGGGAATATCCCAACCAGCGAACCCTGTAATGTTTCTCGACACGCTTCTTCATGGGCGCCGAGTTATTACTCGGCGCCTGGGACTTGTGATCCTCGTGATCGGAAATCCGGTCGACAATCCAGCGTCGCGCACCCGATGCATCGACTAATGGAGGAGGAGCATCACGACGGAAGGCCTCTGGCGATGAGCGCCGATTCTCGTAATCGGGCGCCTGTACAGTCGAATGATGAGCTGCGCCTACTCCGCGCTGAAGCTGAGGAGTCGAAGAATGCCCTACTTGATGCTCGCGAGATGGCTGAGAGAGCTCAAGATCGTGCGGATGCTGCGACTGAGGCTGCTGAGCGGACTCGACGTGAGCAGCTGGTTTTAGTTGAGCGCCTACGTCAACTTGAGACGACTGCGTTCGGAGGGCCCCAGCAGATCGAGTCTGCACGCGTTCGGGCAGGACTTGGTCCCAGTCGTTGTCAACGTCGTCGTCAAGGGATGTCGGATCTCGAGCCGGCACAGAAGAGCGGGGAAGATTCGAGGGGAGATCCGCCGGCAGGTAAGCCTTGAGGCGCCCGACGTAGAACGTCGGGTGCAAACGCATAGATGTAGGTATGTCTAGCGTGTAAGCGTCACCATGCACCTTAACAACCCGAAATGGGCCAATATATCTTGGCGCTAACTTATTAGCGCCCAAAGTCGTCACTGAGGTGTTTGGTAATCCACTTGTTGATAACAATACTCTGTCACCTACTCGAAATATCAACACATTCTTTCGACCTCTTCTGTCTGCATTCTCCTTTTGCTTGTCGACTGCCTATTTGAATGCATCACGCACAAAACGCGTGATTCCTTGTCGTAATAGTAGGAATTCGGTTACTGCAGCCGAACTTACAGGCGACGTATTCTCCTTTGGAGCAAAATTGGCAACGGAAGACGCGATGGAAAGCATCGCGTCAGGAGTCGATATGTCGTTGTACACGAAATTACCAGTATTAGGTGCATCGGCAGCAATCTTATGCGCATCGTAATCAATCATCAATAGTTTCGGCGCAATTCCATCCGTAGATACTCCCCCACCAAGCTTGTAGACAGGGTGTTCTGAAGCTGAGAGAGCAAGCAGCGCCGGAACGCAAGAATGCCTCGCGTTGTTAACGAAAAAGGGCGTCAACCCGGTTGACGCGTGGACAGCATTGTTTATTGCAAACTCTGCAAGTGGAAGAAATGAACTCCATGATGAGAACTATGTTGCATAACTGCGCAAGACATCTTCGAGCACTCTGTTCACACGCTCCGTTTGCCCATCCGTCTCTGGATGGGCCGCCGTAGACATAAGCAACCGCGTGCCTAGTAGCTGGAATAATTCGGCCCAGAAAGCCGAAGTGAAACGCGGGTCACGGTCCGAAACAATAGATTCTGGCAAGCCGTGATGCCTAAAGATAAGATCAATGACGATCTTCGCTGTCGTCTCCGCCGTAATGTTGGCGGAGACCGGAGCAAAATGCACCATTTTGCTGAATCGATCCACTAGAACCAATACGCCCGTGCGTTTCTGTTCATCCGGTGGAAGGCCAAAGATAAAATCCATGCTGACCGAGCGCCAGGCTTCCGTAGCAATCGGAAGCGGACGAAATGGGGCTTGTGAAGACGGCGCAGGCTTCACACGCTGACAGGTTTCACAGGAGCGCACCCATTTCTGGATGTATTTATACATTCGCGGCCAGAAGAATACGCGAGAAATAGTTGCAAACGTCTTCTCGCGACCCAGGTGTCCGCCAGCTGGGCTGTCGTGAAATTCATGAACCAATCGGGCTCGAAGGTCGTCATCAGCAGGGATGACGACACGCGGGGAATCAAAGACGTCCATCGTGTACGTCAGCAACGGACCACCAAGCGCGTAACGCTTGATGTTTGTCGCGTGTTGGTTTCGTCAACTTCGCGAGTAATTTTTCGCTCGGGTCCCTGAGATAGTTGATGATTCCTGCATAGAAGGAATCATTCGCGTAGGATTCAGCGATCTGAGTTTGGATCGATAGCACGGGGGTCGAAATCATCGCATTAAGCCCCAGCCCAATACAACACGCACAGGTATCTTCGTCGTCATCAACATACTCCGTTTGATGACCCATATCACGCCGAGGATCGTAATCAGGACGACGAGAAAGCGCGTCAGCGAGAATGTTATTCTTGCCAGGCTTTTAATGCACCACAAAATTATACTCGGCAAAAAATGACAACCACCGTGCCATACGCTGGGACAAGTGAGGACTCTTGACGGCGATACGCAATGATGCGTGATCTATGTAGATAGAAAACATCTTTTCGCCGAGCAAATATACTCTAAACTTGATTAGCGCGTAACGCATAGCCAAAAGTTCCTTATCGTGTACCGGATAATTTTTCTCGGCAGGTTTCATTTGTCGTGATTGAAAACTCACGACGCGCTCTCGACCCTCGTCATCAAATTGCATGAGAGCACATCCTATAGCGAAATTGCTCGCGTCGCACACGACGTGGAATGACTTAGAGTCATCAGGTAACATCAGCACCGGTTCCTCGGACAAGCTCTTCTTTACGGAGTCGAAGGCAGATTGATGTTCTGCCGTCCATAACCATACTGAATCTTTCTTGAGCAAAGTCGATAATGGCTGAATTAGCTCAGCATAGTTCTTCGTATACTTATGCAAGTAATTCGCCAGACCGAGCCATTGACGTAATTCAGTTTGGTTTCTGGGCGTTGGCCAGGAACAGATCGATGAGATCTTCTCAGGATCAGTGCGGACACCTTCCTTGCTGACGTAGCAACCGAGTACTGGAATCTCGGGAGCGCAGAAGACACATTTCTTCAAATTCGCATACAATTTATTCTCGCGCATAACTTGAAACACCTGCTTCAAGTGTCGAAGGTGTACCTCCGTAGCGCTGAGCTTTTGCTCAGCGCGGCTGTGAACGAAAATGTCGTCAAAGTAGCTCGGTTCAAAGTCGCGAAGTGGGCGAAGTACTTGTGTCACCATCCGATTGAACGTAGCTGGAGCATTCTTAAGGCCTTGTGGCATGACTAACCACTCCCAAAGCATCCCGCTTGGGGTGCTGACCGCAGTGAACGGAATGTCACTGTCCCTCATGAGGATCTGATAGAAACCGTCTGTCAATCTACGGCGCTGTAGATCTCGCTCCCGGACATGGTTTTTAATACCATGTCTTTTCGAGGAATAGGCGTTTGAGCCGGGATCGTGGCGTCATTCAGCTTGTTGAAGGCGTGCACAATGCGCCAACCGCCGGTGGCTTTCTTCACACAGAAAGTCGGACTCGAATGTGGCGAGATACTCTCGCGGACATGGCCAGCCTTGCGGCGACCCTCGAAAAAATCATCAATAGCGATGACTTGGTCGCGCGGTAACGGCCACTGCCGCGTCACGCAATATTTCGATCCTGGCACGAGATCTATCTCGTGCCGCACACCACGATCGGCCGAAGAGCTCAGCTGGACTTGTCTCCGGAAAAAAGTCGGCGTTCTCACGGCGATATCGTATACAGGGTTGCCCGAAGCACGAAGAGCATCCCAAGACTGTGCCGCGAAGCGTTCTTCGCGCGCTGATTTAGGCTCGGCGCTCTTCGGGCGAGCCTCCAGAACTTCTTCATTGGCTGCTTCGGTGGCTAAAACGATGCACACTTGCTCGATGTCGCCGTCCTTGAGGTCATGAAGGAAGTCTTGCCATGTAAGGTCTGGCAGAGATGTGATATCTGCAGCAGTGCACGGTGGACTCGCTACCTCAATGTAGCGGCCACGATGTGGGGATCCCTCCACATATTCAAGCGCGCATACGGATTCCGTCACTACGGAATCAAATGTATCAGCATCTTGACGTGAATTTCGTCGTCTCGGTGATCGGCGTGCTCCTTTCTTGCGTTTTCTCTTGCGTCTCGAGCCCCTTCTCGATACTGGCACGTCGCTATCACAAGAAAATTATGTACCCCCCTCTAGACGTGGGAGCTCTGTCTCCACCACGTCGGTCTCATGCGGATCCGTAGTCCGCCCATTCTCGTCAATCAAAAGCGGGAGCTCGTCTTCGACCGCTCCACTTGTTTGAGGGAGTCCCTGCTCGACCGCCTCGATATTTATCGGGAGCCTCTGCTCGTCCGATGTGCTTGTATGCGGGAGCCCCTGCTCGACCGCCTCATTGAGAATCGGGAACCCCCGTTCGACCGATGTCTGTGTGTGCGGGAACCGCTGTTCAGCCGCCTCGTTGTGAATCGGGAACCCCTGTTCGACCGATGTCTGTGTATGCGGGAACCGCTGTCCGACCGCCTCGTTGTGCATCGGGAACCACTGTTCGACCGATGTCTGTGTATGCGGGAACCTCTGTTTGACCGCCTCGTTCTGTGGCTCCGTCAGTGTAACGGAACATACTGCGCACAGAGAGCCATCGATCTCTCTGTGTTGACTACTAGTCGTGGCGAGTTCGTTCACGACCCTGATGTGAGGCCAATCGGATGAAGCGACCAACAAATGAGTAACACTTCACTGACGTCATAACCGCTTCGTCTTTTGACGGAACGAGATAGCCAATCTATCTTCGGCTGATACCGTGACAGCCACGGTATCCCAAGTATGCAATCAAATGCATAGTTCATCTCGTACACCAAAAATTCGTCGTTGCTCTGGAAACCGTCGAAAGTGTACGGTAAAACCACTGTTTTACGCGAGACACGTTTTGATTGTCCATCGGCAAGTTTGACAACGATTTTACCTGGACCTTCTCGAACCGTGACAGTCGACGGGAGAAGGGACAAACAGGATACACGAAAGAAGTTGTTGGAAGCGCCAGAATCCAACAACGCTCTAATTGTTCGCTTCACTCCAGCGACGATGAGACTGATAATAATCAGTCTCGAATCATCGCGCATGGTGGTGGCATTGAAGTGGGTATGAATCAATTTGGGGCTAGGAGCCCGAGCTGCCACTTGAGTACTCGGGGCTCCATTTCTGCCGGTAGGGCGCCCCAAGCCTACTGGAACCGCTCGTTTTTTGGCGGGACCACCGACGACACAGCGTCTCCTCGTGAGACAGCTGTGTTCATCGTCACCGGCGCAGGTGCACGACAGACAGCCGCACGATGGCCTGTTCTACCACAACGAAAACACTTCATCGTGTTAGGATTGCGAATGTCGCGGCTTAATGATTTGCCACGACCACGAGAGGAATCAATTGCATTAATTTCCATGGGCTCTGGGCCAGACGTCCGGGGATGTTGTGACGCTGCGTGCAGGTACGACGACGCGACAGTGTAATCCTCACGAAGCGCGAGGGCAAATGCCTCCTCGAGGGACTTTGGCTCAGCACGTGTGAGGCAGTAACGCGTCATGCCCTCTTGCATTCCAAAAATAAAGACATGGACTTGTGAAGCCATGTCAATTGGCTGCGTGGTAATGCACGAAGCAAGATGACGTGTCTTCTGCACGTAGTCACGCATCGACAGCTTGCCCTGTCGGAGTGAGAAGAAATCTGCACGCAAGCGAGATTCATCTTGAGGAGGCTCGAAAGCCAGTCGTAAGTCACGCTGAATATCGTCCAGCGTAGGAAACGCCGACTCATCTACGACGAGCTTTCCGAGAGCCCATTCCTTGGCTTTGCCGGCAAGACGAGACAACAGGAAATTGACCTTGGCCGTCGGAGTGTCAATTAATCTTGACGCTATTGCAATATCCACCTCGCGAAACCAGCGATTGAGGGGGAGACGATCCGGACCATCACCGGAGTACGTTGACGTCTCCATCTTGATAGCGACATGGTGCGAAGTGCGCGAGGGAGTCAATACTCGCCGATTCGCTTCGGCAAGCTCGCGCACCATATAGTCTTGGATGGTGGCACGTTGATCACAGGCGTCGCTGTGCTCAGCAGCGACGTCACAATAGTTTCACCAGACACCGCCGCGAGGCGATGTAGTGCCTGCCACTCTACCGAGGTGAGATGTGGAAAATCAGAATGCTCCAGCGAGACCGCTGGAGCCACCGAAGACGCCCATGTTCATCTCGAATCTGGTCATTGAAAGGACTACGAAGTGCTACCAGGTGTAACGGGCTAAGGACCCGTTACCGTCTTACACTAAAAGGGCGTTGAGGAAGCGCTCTTAATTTACTCGTAAATATAACTCTGTTTTATTTTTGTTTTAGTTTTAATTCGCAGTAAGTGCGAATATGTTCCCTAGCTCATGGGAACCACTCAATATGGAAGTCAATTTATTATTGGCTAATTATTGGGTATGGCACCCCAATAATAAACCAATAATAAAATGACGCGCAGTATCCGCTAATCAAATACTGCCCTATGCCTACTTATGTAATTATGTATTAATCCTATAACTACTTATGTAATAGGTAGACCCATTACAGATGACATCTGCATTGCCTAACTCCATAGGAATGGCATCAGACTTCTCGGACGCGGCCTGTAATAGGCTGTTGCCGAGGCGCTGTTGTAGGATTGCTCCTCAACTAAGGCAATGTCAATTGCCTCTTCAATAGTCGCTGGCATCTTTCTAAAAAGAGCCTGATGCGATGGGCAGTGCCTCAGTCCATTCATGAACGTGGCCACCTTGATACGCTCTGGTATCGGTTCCCCATTTTGGACGCCGACAGCGAACGCATCTCCTGCACAAATTCTTGCAGAGAGCGTTTCGCCTGTCGTGCTCCAAAGAAGCGCGCCTTAAGCAACACTTCGGTGTTAGGCTGCTGATACATGGCGCGAATCTTTGCCTTAAAGATCGCCCATGATGGAAATGCATCAGCGTTTGCCGTAAACGCAGAGCAAGCCCACTCTGACGCCCTACCACGCAAATCTAAAATGGCATACGACACCATTCTGGTGTCGTCTTCGATGAGCTGCGCCATACCGCATTGCTCCTCGGCTATAGGCCAGAGGACAATCGTATGAGGGGCAGTCCCATTAAACTTCGGAGGGTCCATCTGTAATGGGTCTACCTAGTTATAGGATTAATACATAATTACAAAAGTAGGCATAGGGCAGTACCCGATTAGCGGATACTGCGCGTCATTTTATTATTGGTTTATTATTGGGGTGCCATACCCAATAATTAGCCAATAATAAATTGACTTCCATATTGAGTAATTCCCATGAGCTAGGGAACATATTCGCACTTACTGCGAATTAAAACTAAAACAAAAATAAAACAGAGTTATATTTACGAGTAAATTAAGAGCGCTTCCTCAACGCCCTTTTAGTGTAAGACGGTAACGGGTCCTTAGCCCGTTACACCATCCGAATGGGCCTCGGTTGAGTAGGCCTGGTAGAGAGCGTCTCAACAGTTCTGTTGAGCGCCTCATTACGTGCCTGCTCAAGCCTAAGCTTATCCTGAGTCTTATTGATGGACTCAGCGGTGGCTTGGCTGTTTACCTCGGACGCGTTTCTACGCTTTCCGAGCAGAAACGCCTCGAATTTTCCCAACTGAGCAACATGTAGTTCAGGAGGACAATGCAAGATGCTGTCCAGGGCTTTTTCACCAAGTCCCTGCGCCAAATGCTCTGCCAACTCCCTATGATGTTGGGAGAGGTGAGGGAAGTCTCCCCGCTCCCAACACCATAGGGAGTTGGCAGAGCATTATCATATTGAGGGCCATTCGTAGCCATACGCACGCTCAGAGATACGGGTCGTGGTAAGGACTACGAGTGCTGCCAAGTGTAGACAGGCGAGATGAGCTGCCGCGTACTACGCGAACACACACCCTCGAGCAGCGCGAGGAAGCGGTATGACCGTCTTACCTCCGCGTGCGGTGGTGGTTTCGTTGGTCGGCGGTAAACTGCAAGACCAACAAATTGCCGATCGTTTTAAGCGAGCCGCGCAACGAACTTCTAAGACAAGAGCTACGCTTACGACACGCAGAAGCTTATTTAGCTTCTCGTGCGCAGTGTACAATGTTAAGCAAAGTAAATATTATATCTAAAATAATTAAACATAAATTTAGTTACTTATTAATCAAATAATAACAACATACGCGTCTCCTTCGATGCGTATCCTTACGTGCGAGCTTAAAACATATATTTGCTCGCTGATGACGTCTGTTTAAAGCATCACCATGACGCATAGTCCCAACTGGCGTCATCCTCTTTTCATATGAATCCATCCATGGATATTATATTCACGAGAGTGGGTCACATTGATATGCCTCACCCAAGTGGCAGGCCGCGGCGTTCCAACAGTTGCAGGAGCAACGATTTCTCAGCAATATGTTGAGGCATACGGATGGAAGGAGGCACGACCGCGATGACCTTGCCTTCGAAGTTTTTTTAAAAAAATCAGACATCGCAACCCGCGTGTCACTTGGGTGCGTGCATACCAAAAAAACGGGCGGCGACGGAAGTACAATATCTCCCATCTATCATGCTGCAAGCGTCATCTCCTCAAGTGGTATAATTGGATGCACAGCATCATCCACCTTATCGATCCAAGGTCTCGAAGCTGTGCGACTAGTAAAGCACTCGGTCTTGCAACCTACCGACCTCCGCCGGAGTCGAGGCGTTGCGGTCGACGAGGCCACTTTTGTCATTATAGCTGTTAGGCTCGCCGGGGTCGTTTCTGCACCGGGGTCCGTTAGGTACGCTGGGGTCGATACATTCGTTGGCGTCGATGTGGTGGCTGAAACCGTTGATCGCAGCCGCGAGCAAGACCCGACCAGCTGCCGTTGGCCCAGAACCAAGCACGTATTTCCACTTCATTTGAGCATCCTAGCTCCCAGATTGTGAGGGAGCATCGCCCAGCGGCAAATTGCCGTCATTAACTAATCATGGGTAAAAAGGGTGGGGGGAAGTGAAAGAGTTTAGGGTTTTTTTGTTTAGTTTATGGGGGTGGGTTGGGGGGGGGGGGTTGGAGGGGAGGGGGGGGGGGGGGGGGGGGGGGGGGGGGGGGGGGGGGGGGGGGGGGGGGGGAAAGGCTCTCTTCACTTGCCAAGTTAATTCGCCTGCGTACTTAGCCGCAAATTACGAAGTGGCAAGCTACTCGAAGTGTCGCACGAGCATTTCATGTCATGGGAAACTTGACAAGAGCAACGAGGGCGAATTTATTGAGACACTCAAGTCGCAGTTTCTTGACGCCGCAGTTGCATCAGCAACGCAGCTTGGAAGCAGTACACTGGTGGTATCATGTCGAGCTGTACATAAAGCACGCTGTGCTTCATTTGAACTTCGACGACATCACTTTCAAGGACTAGAATTTGCGGGTAAGATCGAGAGCGAAACTGGCTGCGTCCGATTACAGCATTTCATTCAGCTAGGGCAATTTTGCTTATGTCTCGTCCGAAAAAGTAAGAAGTATTACTTGCAAAGACTAAACTACTATACTAGCTGTAACGGGGTTACACGGCGGTTGTAACATCATTCCGAAAGTTTACAGTTGAAATGTTATTTTTATTGCATATAATGCATTTTGATACTTCTCTTTAGAGAGGTATTAAGTAAAAGCGTTATAATACGGTATTCGGTAATACCGTATCTTATCGATTGAGATTCGATAAATCACTAAGGCTGTATTAAGTACATCATACACAGATGTTTAGACGATACGTCGTCCAATAGCAAAGTCTGCATATAATAATTACTATTATAGTAATTAATCTAGTGTAGTGTACTTAGAGTAGGACTATTCATAAAATCTTAAAGCATCAATAAAATTAGTTCTCATTTTGAGTTTAAGATAAAAAGTCGTTCTGACTTGTTCTCTTGTGCACTTCGTGCGTTGGTTCTCTGAACCTTTAAGCTTCTAGCTTGTTCTTGCACTCTGTGCGTTGGTTCTCTGAACCTCTAAGCTCTAGCTTGTTCTTACACTCTGTGCGTTGGTTCTCTGAACCTTAAGCTTATTGCTTGCTGACTAAAAGTCTCTCCTACTTCCTTAGAACAGGGTGACTTTAAAGTCGTTTAATTATTTCCTTAGAGCTAAGTGGCTTTTAGCCGAAACTTTGACTAGTTCTCTAGAACTAAGAGGCTTTAAGCCTAAAGTCTTCCTCTGGCTAAAGAGATGTGCAGCTTCGCTACACTAGCGCACGAGACATACATTAATTGTGTTGACGACAGGTATTACAGTATGGGTTGCAGTATGTGAAACCTTTATTCGAAGCAGCTAAGGTGACAGTCTGTAGCAGCAAGTTGTCGTCGTGATGCATTTCGGTAGCGACTAGTAGTCTTGGCTCTTGGCGGAGATGTCATTAAGTAAATGTAACCTTCGATGTTATAAACAGAAGAATAGCCTGACATTAATACGAAGTATCCCTGCTTGGCTGAACAACTTTCACATTTTCCGGTCGTGCCGGATGGCATCGCACATTGTTCATGTCGTCGGCTTTATTGCAGATCATATTGACTGCACCATGTAGTCAGCGGTCTTGTTATCAAGCGCACGCGAACAGCGTCAAAGTCTTCCCATACAACGCTGCTTTTGTCGTCACTTACATATATTTATCAAATGCAAGGACAACAATTCAAAGGATCTTGCTACCTATTCAAGCACATGTCAATAGCGCATGCATGCAAAAGACGTCGTAGATAGAAATACATACTGGATCACCAAGGTTATTGAAATCCGAAGGATTTCGGGTACAAGTCTCGATACCACTGGTTCATCGAGAAGTTATCGTCCACGCTGAAGCCAAAGGTGCTGTGATCTGCTGGTGGGGGGCCAGGCAATACACTACATGTAGACAAATCCTGCGATCCATCGAAACTTGCTTCGGATTTGAGGTTGTATCGCCATGAACGATCGAGTTGTTGGCTTGATGGTCGCTGTGATGGCCTTCGCGCTGACTGTCCTGTCACCGAGAGAGATTTTGAATATCGGGGCTTTTTTACTTCCTCCAGTGCGCAGCCAAAGTTGCCATTTGATAGCGTTGATCTCCCACGGAAAGAAATCCCTGCAATAGAAGCCATAATTGCGTAAGAGATCCTTTGGCGTGCACTGAAAAGGTTTTGCTTACCTGTAGGTGCTGGTGCAACCCTTCCGTAGCTAGGATATTCCATTCGGTTAATGGCAGCTTGTACTTCCGGAGAGCGCAGCAACTCGGCTTTGATCGCCTCCAGTTCTGCAGCTATTAACACATGCAGGCAAGAACAAGGTCAGGAATCTTACTATTTGGTGCGGTAGATATTGCACCAGTAACGTACGAGTTGTAGTAGCATTCAAGTTGTAGCCCTGCTGCTTCAAAATTACATTATCCAGCGCCAACGCCAACCTTCGGGTAGCATACGTAGGCTGTAATGACCTCCTCGCGAATGTTGGCGCTTTTAAAGCCATGAAACTATCATAGGAGTTACTTCCGAGTGGTAATGCCTCTTGAATAACGCCTTGAGTTTCGCTGGCGACATCAGGTGTGAGCGAGCGCACCTGACTATCACTCCTGTCTTTTTGCTGAAAACCGGATGTACGAGAGTTAACCCGTATGGCTAAACACAACAATGTGGTGTTAGAAAGCCAATTTTGAGCAAGATGAGACCTCAATGGTCGACAAAAGTCGAATAAAATCGTCATCGACTTACGCAAAGCAGCGCATTTCTTCCGAATCTCTTCCGCCTCTGCAGCCTTCTCAGTAAGTTGAGCTAGCTTGCCCGACAATCCCGTTTTCGTGTTACGCGGCTTCTCATCAGCTTGCAAAGTAGCATTCGCTAATGGAGCACGACGTTTCATTGAGCTCACACTTTCGTCGCTAGGTTTTGATTCACACGCCAGTACTCTTCTCACAGCCGCATTTGGCTGCTGCAGATGTCGGTCAGAAGCAAGCAAAACTTTGTCCGGTCCACCTGTCTGAAGGCCTGGAAAAGTAAGACCGTGAAAGTAAGACCGTTAGCGCATGTCATCTTAAGATGATTAGAGATCGACATAGTATCGGCTAGAGCGTTACCGTTCTCCACACGTGGTCGGGATTGAGTAGCATGACGGGTGTGAGAGGGAGAAGCGGTGTGCTCCTCGTCACGAGGCTCCGCCCTAGGAAGAAGCCGAGCGTAGGGCGGACTGTATGGTGGTAGCTTAGAAGCCGATCTTCTCGCTGTCTTGAGTTTCTTGGGAGTTTTCCCGTATCTTTGTGGCATAATATGGAGCTCTTTGGTAACGGTGCATTGTTTTGATGCTTTTTCATCCTTCTTTTCTTCTCGATACTTGACATTCACGGAATTAGGACCTTGACTTTGCTTCGTAAATTCATTTGGCGTTTGTGTACGAGATGACGTCACATCTCCAGCACGCCTGGAATCCGTACGATCTGAAATAGCATCTTCCGCATTCGATCTCTCTCGCTTTCTCGCATTCGTAGGCTCTTGTGTCGTCACTTTGTTCGTCACAAGCACAGTTGGAGCGACGGTGGCTTTCTTGTTCGTGCTCACTGTGCTCACTATCTCTACATCCAGTAAAGGAGAACTCTGGTTTTCTTGCTTCTGTGACATATTTGGAGCTCCTTCTGCACTTGCATCAGTGGTCTTGTCTACGAAATTCGAGAGTTCAATGTTAGATTTACCACTTCCAGCAACCACTGGTGTATAAGCATGCGTTGCTGCATGATTGATCCTGTTCTCAACAAAGCCGCGCATCCACTTTTCTTCTCCTATTTCTTTCCTCACTTCTTCAATTGACCTTGTAACATTGTGTTCAAACTGCACCGGTAAAGTCCCTTGTACAAACTTGGGGAGATTTTCTTGTCCGTCACATTTGGTCAATAATTTCATGGCGAAAGCCAAGTTCTTGGATCGTGCTTCCCCTTTAAATCCCCTCATCTTTAATTTTGTTTGTCGCATTCTTGTTACTTTGTCCGACTGATATCCCACAATATTACTTTTCTTTACCCAGCACCTAGAAGATAAGATAACATAAAACAATATAAATCAAAAAATACCCCCAAATAAGAATAAAGCACAAGATCTACCTAAAACGTTTTGAAAACTCGGCTTTATCCAGAAAATCTACCAGCAAATTCTCTTCGAGTCTCAAGTTCTGTGCGCCCATGCTGGTCCCTGGGGCTCGTATGGTAAGCAGTGCTGGCCACCAGGGCCACGTAGTCAGCTTTGCCCAGCACTTGACAGCCCACGTGTGCGTATGATAGGGGGCAATACGGTCACTATCTCGCCTCAGCTCTTCGTTATATGCGTCTCCCCAACAGTCATACGTAATGATGACCGTCTCAGCAGTCGGCAGTTGTAACACTTGCGCTACGTTCCAGATCCCGTCGCTATCAATGACGTCTACGAGACAGAATATTACATCAGAGAGAGATTCAACTGCCTTAGAGTATTGTGTATAGACTTTTGTTTGTTACATTACCTAACCAATCACCCACTTGGAATGCGGGTACTTCCGCATTCATTTGCTTTGTTTCCCACGGATTGTTGACTTGATCTTTGTAGACGAATCAGATTTGAATCGGTATCGTACTTAGTTCGAACATTTATGGGCTGTAATGTAGCTATGTAATGAGACATGGCTGCCGGCGTCCCTTTGTACTGATAGTACAACAAGCCCGCAGTTATTTCTGACAAAGACATTAGTAAGCGTGTAAATACGAACGCCATTTGGGTCGTTGTAGCAGAAGTTGTCGACGTGGCCGACTTTATACGGAAGCACAGTCTCCTTGAGATTGCAAACGACTATTCTGCAATAAAAATCCATCAAGCGATATTCGTACAGCGCCATGGGCCAACGCACAGCTGCAGGAATTCAACCTCACCTGAAAAAAAGCGCAAGACTTGCCGCTGGCCAAGTTTGTACCGAACAAGCGATGGAGAAGAAACACATGGAAGCGGAATATGGAGCGAGAAGAAAAACCATCCGTTGAGTCCTAGGCCAGCCTGGGTCTGGCAAGCCGTCTATCTTCCGCGTTCTAGCCGGTCAATTCTTCATTAGCGAGAGCGACACGATCAAAAGCGACATTTTGTAACGGACACACATAGACTTTGTCTACTTCTCTTCATTGGCGGTTGGGGGGAAACACTTGAGTTTGCACACGATTTCTGTGGTGGAGGTCTTCCTGATGATGGAAAGAATGGTTTTTGGTGGCAACCCACGAGGTCCGAGGAAGACAAAGTGATTCGGTTGTAAATCGCCACAGACGAAGATACACTTGCTGTGAGCATCATGAATCGTAGTAGGTGCTCTCGCTGTCAAGTAGTTAAATGATATTGACGGAAGTGAATATTGGGTCGCATCTATTGGTCTCAGAAGTTGAGCCGACCAAAATCTTGATGACAGACTTCGTACATAATATGCGTATATTTGACGTTTGACTTTGCGAGTCATAGGCGCAGTATGAGTCAAACAGTGCTCATCAGCGTGTTGGCTACCTGGGAAACTAGCGGTTATACGTAGTGAGCACAGTCACCGGTCTTTGGACCACTGCATCAACTTCCGGTTACTGACAAATGTCAGACGTCAGTACCTGATGTTTGACGCAAAATAACGTCACAAGAACGAGCCTTAAATGATCGAGCTCAGGACATAACTCGGCAAATTGCTGCAAATAACTAGAAGTACCTGACGCATTCGGATAGTATCTTTCTTTACGTTGTATGAAGTGTCCGATTTACAAGCTTTTTGACTGACACCCATATTATGGACCGTCTATTTCTGATGTTAAATTTATCTGCAGTAGTAGAATGAAAAAGGAATTGCAAAATGACTTTATCCGAATATCGAATGTTGCTCGAATTGCATGTTGCAGGAAAATATTACACGAGACGATATTAGATAGTATTCTAATCTTGAGCACTATTACTATTTTGTAATATGAAAGGCATCTGCTGTCAATTCAAATCTCAGTAA
Organism: Peronospora farinosa; assembly: GCA_947646735.1. NCBI lineage: Eukaryota > Oomycota > Peronosporomycetes > Peronosporales > Peronosporaceae > Peronospora > Peronospora farinosa. The sequence continues at coordinate 71,881 of CANTFK010000362.1, forward strand.
AAAAAGTATCGAATGCAAGTAGTCAGACCTTCATAATGCAAATATTCAGATGATTCATTGATCAAATCGTTGATTTTGACAATATTGTTTACTCATTTTATCTACAAAACATATTCTCAGAAATCGTAAAGTCGATCGGCATCATGATGGCGTTCGGGGACGACCTTGACGACGGTATGGCGGAGCGTCTGATGAACGGGACTACCGACGCAAATAACTCTTCTTCCTCAGCTCCATTTGTCGACGACTTCGATCTTATCTCGGAACGTGAGACGCTCGTATTTGAGGAAGATTTCTTTCGTCAGCAAAAGCGACTTGGCAAACGTGGAGGTTTCTTCCAGACGTATTTATTCGAGAAAATTCAACCAGGATCAGGTATAGACATCTCTTTTATGTAGACTTATCTAATTGTTGTGCTAATGCTCTGACTATATAGTGAAAGGCTCCATGTTCACAATGACAGTCGCAATTGTCGGTGCTGGTGTATTGGCGCTTCCCTACGCCGTACAACAGGCGGGACTAATTTTGGGCATCTCACTTATTGCTTTGGGTGCGATAGCTACAAATTTTACTCTAAGACTGCTACTAGAGTGCTCGGATCTTGGTCAGGCGCGTTCGTATATGGACTTGGCCATGGCTACAGGAGGACACAAGCTGGCAGGTTTTACACAGCTAGTTGTGTGCATCAACCTCTTTGGAACGTCGATTGGCTACCTTGTGGGTAGTACCGAGTTGGTCCAACTTGCGTTGCGGACGTTCCTGGGGAGAACGAGCCAGAGCATCTTTCTGGACCGACAGACGTTAGTCCTGATACTTACAGGGTTTCTCGTGCTGCCGTTGTCGCTACTACAAAGTCTGGAGTCACTGAGATTTTCATCGCTGTTTTCGATTGTCTGCATCGTGTTCATGGCGTTGGTGATCGTGATCAAGTACTTTCAGTTTGTGCATGAAGGTCTGGCTCCAACAATCGAGTTTCAGATCAAGCATTTGCGGCTGTTTGACTGGCGTCTTAGCCACTTGCTACGTGCGATTCCACTCGTCGTGTTCTCCTTCACGTGCCATCCGAACGTACTTCCTATCTATTTGGTACTCAAGCGTCGATCCAGCACAAGAATGTACAAGGTTATGAACCGCAGTATCGGCATTGCGACGGTCGTGTATTCGCTCTGTGGGTTCTTTGTTGTTCTCACATTTGGCGAGGCGACCCAGTCTAATTTTCTCAGAAACAATTACCACGGCGATGGTGCTGTGATCGCTGGGTCTTTGGGTTTCGGCATCGCACTTATTTTGACCGTCCCACTGTTCGTCCACACGTTACGTGACAACATCCGCGAGGCTCTATTGGATAACCGTTCACTCGATTTGGTACGTCATGCTTTTTTGTCAGTGTTTCTAGTATTGGCTGCAGTTTTAGTAGCCTTGGGATCCGGCGACATTGCGTCTGTACTCGGTGTGCTTGGTGCCACAACCAATCCGACGATCTGCTTCATACTGCCGGCATTTTTCGTCGTTCGACTGGGCAGCAAACACCATCGCTCCAGTCAGATCACTGCCGTGGCAATAGCCGTCATTATGACTGTCGTGAGCGCATTGAGTTTACTACAACAGATGCACATTATCGCTTAAATTTCAGGATAAAGTGCATGACAAAAGTTGTTGTCTTTCGATCCCATTATTTTATTGGTAGAAAATCTTTAGCTTGATTCTTATGTTTTCATTCGTCAAAATAAATAAAGCGACGTAAACGTCGAATTGAACCGTGACAATCACTCTTGACCGCATGGCGAGCGACGTCGAGGCGCTCACACGTGCGCTCGGAGAGCTCTCCGTGTCTTTGCGTCGACGCCGCCGAAGCTGTCAAAGCAACGCCGAGAAATACCGTGTCTTGAAATGGCTACATAGCTTAAAGAGCGAAGAATTGGCGTCTCTGTGCTGTGTGGAGGACGTGGCCTTTGTCAAGACGCTGCTGCACATGGCGGCGCGTTCCAGAGGCAATAAGCCGCTTATACAGGAGTTTCAGCTCTTGCCACAGTCTATCAGTGGCTCTACTGTGGCCCAGAACAAACGCTCAATAACCAAGACGCCGCTAAAAGCCGCTCCAAGGTGAGGAAGGTGTTCAAAAACTATTTTTTATCAGGTTTCTGACGTACTTGTTGGTTTTATTAGAGAATTTGTAAAACGTCCACTTGTTAAAACAATCGATGGAGATGTGGTGACGAGTTTTCACACTCGAGAGTATGAGGAATGCTGTTTAAAGCTGATGAAAGGCATGAGAGTTCTTAACGCACTGCAGTCTTGCGACACGGTGGCACTGTCGATGGATTTTTTTCGTCCTGTGGGAAAAGGATGTGGTACATTTGCTGGGGACTTTTTTCACTTAATGAATGTGATATCATGTGGTGATTTTCTCATGGATTGTCCGTCGGATACGACGTTGAAACATCGTATATGGGCCGAGACAAAAGTACGGAACTGTGTGTGGCAACGGAAGGAGATTTGGCGAGAGTGTGACGTCTTGTATTGTTGGTCATGTCTTGTATGTGGCTTCATGTAGTGGCTAAAGGAACAAGGTTATTATTCGCTGCAAGCGCTCTTCGTGAATCAGATTGTGTGTATTTGCAACAACATCTATATATTTGGTTATCGTACTTGCACGATACGCTGGTTGCGTAAATCTGACATTGTACGATGTTGCGTGCAACTCGATAGGAGCTTAATATATGGGCGTCCTGGAAGCAACACAAGAAAGACGTGACTACAAAAATACCACTTCAAGGCCTCGCATCGAAAACTTACTTGGTGCACGAATGGGAAACAGCAAACATTGATCAGAAGGATGCAGTATTAAGGGTGCTTCGTTCCAAGACGATAGGGCATCTTCGTGATCTCACGGAGCCGGTACCTGTCCAAGCGGCTGGGGCAGCGAAATTTCAGGCTGCACGCTTGTCGTTGGAGTCGCTTTTGTGTATACTGACTGTGCATCAACAAGCAAGGCAGCAGGCTAATCATGGAATATCAGTGGATACCTGTTTTACGTGTGCATTTGAAGAAGCAGTGATTTATCCTCAAGCAGCAGTGATAAAGCTATTGCTTGCAGAGCATCTTCAGGAGCAATGCTCGCTTTTGCTTTGCGAAAGGTTGACGAAAGAAGAAGAGATAGCTGCTGCTTCGAGCATGTCGGTAAGTGTGACTTTTAGCGACAAAGTTGGTACTATGGATGATGGTACCAAAGTCAAGGCAAAATGTGCCAACCACTCCCAACGACGGCGTGCAAGCCGAAAGAGAATGCTTAAACTGCGACGCCGCGAAGGCGAAAATCGTGCTATTCTACGGGAACGTTTTAGTTGTGTGTTGCGTGAGCTTCGCGAACATTGCTGTCGGAAGCAGGAAGAAGCTATGGCGTGCGTGGATAAGGTACAACTTGATGTTATTGATACCGTTGTTGGCGGTAACCAGCTAATATCAGATGGGTGGAGCATTTGTACCGAACGCTGCATCAAAAACAATGGTCGACCTAGACAAAAACGAAAAGATAAGAAAACGAGGAAAAAGGCGGGTACTGCGAAAGTGGCAGCGGGGCTGGGGAGCAGCAGCATGGGCGAAAAAACGTTGTTAGTGACCTTGCCCCAACCCGTCAAAGTGCTAGACAAGCCGCACTCGCGCCGACCAAGTGGGGAAGATGATGCTAGTGAACGCAGTGCTGCGACCGCCGGCTCGGATTCTTCACTGTCTCAGCGTGATAAGCCGCTAGCTGGTTGTGATATGGAAAGCGGAAGTACGCATGACGACGGCCCAAGCTTGAGTTTTTTCTCCAATGTTGGGTCGACTGGAATACCAACATCGTCGATTTCGTCAGCGTCTGCGCTACCATTACCGACGTTTGGCTCCCAGCAGCTTTACTCGTCGTCGGCAACGACACCTTTTTATCTATCGTTGACACCTCGGGACCCATATGAACAATCATCTCCAGTTTCTCGTCGAGGCATCGAAGACGATGACGATAGTAATAGACGAAATGAAACGTGTCCAGCAGGATCGGAAAGCACTTCTCATGAAGTACCAGTGACTTCTGAGACGTCAAATTTTGAGTGGTTCATGCCATCCGTCTTTTCGTTCCAGGCCTCTGCGCAACGAAAATATTCTCTAACGCCTGGCCTCGATTGGCATTTTAATCACTGGCAATTTAAGGCTCCGGATGGGAATGTTTTGGATAAGGAGGCGTCACCTTCTACGACCAGAGGTGCTGGGTTGGACCCTTCGCCACCACCGTCGTCATCGTCATCAGGTTCCTCAGCTTCGTCACGTTTCGCAAACGCGAGGATATCGGGATTAACGAAAAAGTATTCGTTGGCATCATTCTCCGAGATAGATGGGATGGATTCAAGTCGACGAGGGTCTGCCAACGTGGATCCTGACAACCCAAGTTTAACGGTCACATCGATTCGAGAAAATGGCGACGGCGCTTCAGTTACTGTAGATAGCGATAACAAGTCTGACTTCTTGTACCGCGAAGGGGGATTTTTTGATCGCCAGCGCGCTCTTAAGCGTCGACGACGCCCATGGCCATATAGCTACGCTCAAGAAGAGAGCGATTCTGCTGATGAACATGATTCTCGCAAAGATGGGCGCTCAAATATGTACGGAAATTTGAAGCGGTGCATTGACGCAAGTCAGAAGGGTGATACGTGGACAGATTGTGTTCACTGCTGTAAATGTGCATGCCACCACGGCACCACTGCTCGCCTCCGAAATAAGCGTATGGAGTACACCGAAGATAGCGATGCCGACAGCGGCATCAACAATGAAATCAATGATTGTAAAGATCAACATTTCACTGCGCCGTCAAGTTTTTCGATGAAGGTCTTTCAAAATGGACTTGACGTCAAGGTTACAATGGCTTTAGAGCGCATGACATTGCTGGAAGAAAAACTGGTCGAGACAACGAAGGTATTTGCTTGTTTTGGACGAAAATGGAATATTCTGCATTGCGTGCTCATCAGTATGTTACTGGTACCTATAGGTCATGGAAGAGCATACTGTTAGTGCGTCTTCTGAGATAGCTACACTAAAGCAAACGATGGCAATGCTAACCGCCCAGCTTCACAACACCGAGAACGATATCCAAGAATTTCAACTTCAGCAGTCTGTCCCTGCTAATACGAGTGGATTGGATGATATGTCCATGGGCCATGTGAGCTCCTGTAACTCGCCGCCAGCTCCGTTTTCACCAGCCCCTTCGTCCCTAAACCAGCAAGCCGAAAGCACACAAACTACAGTACCTACCTTTCCGGAAGCATACGCACCAACAAATTCTGTGATGGGACCATTCGTATCAGTCCCATTGTCGGTGCTTCCTCCACGAAGTAAGTTACACTGGGACTTGTGTGAATTTGCAGCACAGCTTCAAGTTGACAGTGATTCACGCCTTCCTGCTCAGCTTGCTGCTCAACGGTTGTGTATGGCGACAGTGCAATCGCTATGGCCGCGTGCTCAGGTACGACCGTACGGCTCACATGTATCGCGGCTGGTACTTCCGTCAAGCGACGTTGATCTCGTAATCTGCTTGCCAAAGGTGCGTCGTGACGCGCCAGCTGACGCAGCTGGTATGTTGGAAGGTCGAAACGCTATTAAGGAGACGTGGCAACAGAATCTTGCCCGCAAACTAAAGCAAGAGCCTTGGGTTGTGCGTGACTCGGTAAAAACGTTACCGCATGCTGCTGTCCCGATTATCACACTCCTTACTGCCCCTCCATACAATGTAAGACTCGACATTTCGTTTGAAGGCCCCGGTCACAACGGTTTAGCTACCAATGAAGTCGTTCTTGCACTGCTTCACGAATTCCCGCCTCTAGCGCCGATGATGCTTATTTTAAAAAGTTTTGCGATCGATCGGGGTTTGGCGGTAGCTTATTCGGGCGGACTGTCGTCGTACGCATTGCTGCTGCTTGTGACGCGCTATCTCCAGGAACACAGCGACACAATGCCCAATGGTTTTGCAAACGCTTCTCGAGCTGTCCAGCACAGTCTGTCAACGGTACAGGCGGGCGTGGCAGACTTCGGTCTGATGCTTATGGGATTTTTGGATTTTTACGGAAACCGGTTTGATCCGCGCACTACGGGAATTAGTGTAGCCTCGCGCTGCTTTCTAAATCGTGAGAGCACTTTCATGGCGGGGCCCGGAACTCCAGGAATGGGTGACCCTCATCATGTCCCACATCAATATCAGCAGCAATACGCAGCTGACGATGCCGCCGTGGACGATCGCACGAGCCAATACGGCTATGGTCAACATTGGCAGGTACCTGCGCAGCCTCACATGCAGACGCTTCCACCACATTCCGAAGCAGCTTCTGCTCAGGGCTCCCGGCGGTATGGCTACCGTTCCTCGCTGGACCTGCCAGCATCCCGAGAACTAGATGGAATGAGCGCCGCGACAGGCCTTCTGGACTATCAGCAGCTGCAACAGCAAACGTATGATCCGCACAAGTTCGACCCGGTGTTTATTGAGGATCCGTTATGCCCGAGCAACAATGTGGGCAGAAATTGTTTCCGTGTCATGCAGATCCGCCGCGCTTTCTCAGCAGCTCACCTTGCATTGCTTACTGCATCGCGAGATCCTGCAGTATTTGCAGACAATCGGATTGGTTTAGTAGCTGGTGTTGCACTCCACCCGGACAATATTCTACGTGCCATCTTGGGCGCAGGTGCTCCAGTGAATGCGAAGCCTGATGCTGCTACATCTGCGGCGGTCGGAGTAAATTCGTACACGGGTGCAGAGCATCCTTACGCATTTCACTCTTACAACCAGCAGCAAAACCAGCAACGATATGGGTACCATCACCACCATCATCAGCCGCCACAACCGTCATATGATCACACCGGGGTTCCGCCGCCGCGCAGTATGAGTGCGCATCGCAATGAGCCAACATCGCGAAGGCACAGTGAAAGCGAAAGCGAGAAGCTGACGACGGGTTCGGCAACCTCGACAGCGAGTCGTAATGATCGCACAAGGAAGGGGCACATGGGTAGTCCGGGGCTTATTCCCCAGAGCGACAATGGCAATGATCCTTCCCAAGTGCAAGTACACTTGCTTCGTCCAGTCTCTACAGATCACGGGCGTCAGCCACGCCGACTGGCATCTCTGAAGCAGATTAACAACCAACAGACAACCAATGTTCTAAGCCGCAAGAACAGTGAACGTTCTTTAAGCTTTGCGGACGTCGTGCGCGATGGTGGGGGGACAAATGCTGCAAGTGTGACTATGTCAAAGACGCCACTTCTGGCTATTGCTCGGCCTCCACGTTTTTCACGCGATGACATGGCGCTGGAGGAAAGCATTAACGAACGGCGGGAAACCAAGGATGACTCAGAGCTTAAGTGAAAGACCAGCATCTGCAGATGAAACTTTGTCTCCGCGTCACGCGAAAAGAGTTTCCGAAAACGCATCATTTGATTAAATTACGGCGGGCGCGCTGTGTAAGACGTAGCAAAAAGGCCTCATCTATTGCCAGGTCAACTTAGCACCGCGCTTTAGCACTCCGTCGACGCAAGCTTTAGTTCGAGGGGCCAAAGCTGTAGACGAAGCCCTGTTCGTAGTAAATCACGACAGCAAAGGTGAGTTCCAAGACAAAGTCGTGGCGTATACAGCACATCGTACCGATTTTTCGCGCTTGCGCTCGATAATGTCAAGTTTCATGAGCGTCTGCAAAATCTCTTTGCATCGAATCACAGGCAATCCACTATGCTTTACGAGGTCCGAGATAGAACTATTACAATATCCTTCGTCGTCTTAGCAACGACAAGCACAACCATGACACTTGACTCTGACAGAAAAAGAATTTCGACGTACATGGCGCAGTGACGGTTCTTGAGATAAAGCACAATATTTTCGAGCTTTTTTAGCTCAGCTGGACTCTGATACTTGCGTGGAATTTTTTCTCGAACATCTACAACCACAACAACAATTAAATTCAATCATTTATCATCTTAAAACTCACATCAGCAACGTACGACGTTCCCACGTCCAAGCTGATTGTATTGTCTTAGTCGTCTGTGTCTTTCGTTTCTTGATCCGTGTATTGCTGGGTCCATGAGGTGCAACTTTTCCGTGTCTTTTGATGCCCTTGACAGCAATTGCCATCTGTTGTTTGGTCTTTAACAGCTGTTTGTCTCCATTAGGAGCCTCAGTCATGTTCTTGTTCTTGTTTGTACCTCCTAATGACTCCTCCTGCTTCTTCTGGATATCATTATCATTAGGCGACACACTTGATTGTGGCTTCCCCGTCCCTGGAGACACCTCCTTGTCTCGAAAACCTCGAGTTGAAGGAACCGTCTTGGGATACGAAAGACACGACGCGTGTAACGCCATGGCCCCTTGAAAGGCGCCAAATGCCGAATTAAAGTCGTCTACTGCGTCATATACGCGCGACAACTGCTCGACCTGATCTCGAAGATCGTGAAGAGTACCACAGAGTTCCGCAAACGGACCGAGGAGAGGGTCCGCCATGGTCTTAATTCAAAATGCGGCACGGAAGCAAGAGATGTTTGCGATTGGGCGAAAATATGATACTTTATGTGCGCTCCATCATACCTAACGGCGACTATGTAAAAATGCGCGTAGCCTCACATCGGACGACCCAATTTTTTTACTATTCGCTCTTGCAGCAGTAAGTGTCTAAATTATCTACGGCATCATTTTCTTCTGCTGGTACAGGAGTGTATTTGACGACACAATTGGTAAACTTGCGTATCTTGCTCTTTACCATCATTCTCCTTAATACATTGAAAGAAAGGCCTCTTGTTTCAACGTGTTTTTAGAATGATTGTCTCATCCAGCAATCCAGACGTGTTTGCAATTGACAGATGTAATAAATTTAACATCATAATTTTCATAAAAGTGGCATAACTTTCTTCGCATCTCGAGTTTTTTATATATAAATAAGCACTAGAGCTTGTTACTAAAACCGAAAAAGTCAGCAACATTATTTGTACAATCCAATCAATTTGACCCGTAGTTTTCATTCGAATTGGCACATTGTGTTGGTAAAAGCGCTGCGAGGCGAGGCAAGGCAAGTGACAAAATGCAAAGTGATTGATTAAGCTTTAGCTCGGCAGCATGTGTGAATGCATGCAGCCTATGTCTAAGCTCACAGCCACAAAAGCTCTCAATGACCGGAGCTACACAGCTTTAAGGGCAGAAAAGAACTCAAAGGCTAAAAGCTTCTTAGTTCTATAGTACTAATTAAAATTGACGGTTCAAAGACATTTAGTTTTTGTAGACGGGCACTTCTACGAAGTTGCCTCGTACTACTTAGCACACACCTTATGCACAAGCGAGGAAGCGGTTAGACCGTCTTACCTTCGCGTGCGAGGGTGGTTGGGAGGTTGGTCGACTGCTTAAGCAGTCGTACCACCAGTTGCCTCTCGCTTAAGCGAGAGCGCAACGAACTTCTTAACAAGAAGGCACCGACGTCACGCAGAAGCTTTTCAACTTCTCGTGCGTGGTGTGTCTGTTTAAGGAAATTCAAGACTGAGATATATTTAATTAATTATAACTAAATATATGTTTAACTACTGATTGGCTATATATATATATGTATATATATAGATCGGATACGCGACTCTTTAGAAGCGTATCCTGTCGCATGATTTTAAATCTAGATTTAAGATCGCAACTGACGTCCTTCTGAGACGTCGTGATGCCTAGCTTCAACTAGTGTCATCCCTTCTCATTTGAATCCATCAATGGATATTACATTCACGAGGGTGGATCACATTTGTGTGTCGCACCCAAGTGACTGGTCAAAAGTTATCATGGATACTTTTAGACCAAACATTAAGTATATTACTTAATGTTTACGTGTAACTAGATGCCCTGTTACACCATCCCCCGTTTTAGAACGATTTTTATATTTTGTAAAACATCGCCTAGGAGACAGAGAGACTGGCGAGCCGTTATAAACGCGCCGCTTTAGTCTGCTCAGTACTCATGCCACCGAAACGTGGTAAGGCTGATGGGGCGCCTGCAAAGGCACCCATGCAGTCCAGCACTAAGCGCACGCGCCTCGATTTATCGCAGCCGTCGCAAAGTGCGTCAGGCACTGGGGTGAATCTTCCATCTCACGATAATGTGGATGAAGATACATCTCTCATTGTAGACTACAATGAGATCACACCACTGCCATCACCCCAAAGTGGCGATGAGCATAGTGCATTGATGGGACATATGTCCCAATCATTTTGAGGCACCCGTCCTTGAGGGAGCATCTATGCTTCCTACAAGCGAAGGTAAAACCTCGTCGTCTGCGCCTACGAGCTCAGCGACTAAGACTGAGCACGCTACTTCGAAAGGAGTAGTCGCGACTCAGTCAGATGTAACTTCTCAAGCTGATGTCTTGACAATCCATAATGGAGAGTCAGACTCAGGTGAGTGTGAGCTTAAAGCTCCACCAAGTACACCGTCGGCCTCACTAGCCCGCCGTCACAAGAGCGGCTACGTGAGTGGTGGCTTGCCACCAATGCCACCTCCATCTGAGTGGATGAACTCGGATGGGTCTAGCGCAGCGCTTTTGCAGCGTGCCACTATAGACGCTCATAGATTCTATAGCGTCTTTCCTTTGTGGAAAAAGCAGGGCAAAGCACTTGGTCGTTCTTTCCCAATTCCAGTCGTGCTGCGTTCTAACGAAACAGCCGACGAATATGAAGCTGAACTTCGGCGCCGTGTTACCTTGCATGTAGATGCAACGAAGCAACGGTCGCAGCGACTCAGCTTCATCTTGAAGCGTGCGCATGAAATCTTGGGTGGTAAGCGACCCCCAATTGATTCTCGCCACGCTTCTTCTACTAGTTCATTCGGACCTAGCAGAAAGACGACAGCTGGTTCTGCTTCACATAAGCAGCCACAAGCCCAGGCACGTCAACGCGCAAAGCGTGCACAGTCTCCCACGAGTCAAAGCTCGTTGGGTAACCCTTCCACTGGACAAGGATTTGGAGCTTTCGCTTCACAAACCGGTGGGCCAACACCTTCCAACAAGGAAGCGCGTGTTCCCATCCGTGTCCACCAACACAGGTGGCGCCCGATAGGAGTGGCGATTACGCACACCTAATCGCGGCTGCCTACCCTGCTGTTGTTCAGTCGCAGGCTGAGTCTGCTGCGCTGAAGAGACAGGTGTCAGATCTCGAGAGTCAAGTCTCGCGACTGACTTCGGATCTGCGCGATATGAGGACGAGGGACCGTCAGGGGTATGACCGCCTGAAGACTCGTTTGGACATTTTAGAGAGACTGGTGATGAGAGACCCGCGTCAATCGCGTAGTCTCTCCGTCCTCGATCGCCGATTCCTCTATCGCCTCGTTCGTATACGGGGAGCCTATCGGCTTCCTCGTCGCCTGATCGGTCGCGACACTCGACTTACAGTCGACGTCACCATCGGTCTCGTTAGACCGATGTGGATATGTGATCTCTTCTGGATCAACATATCGTTTCAGGCGACCCACGTAAAATACGGGGTGCGTCTTCATATACGGTGGGAGAGTGAGCCTATAGTTGAGGGGTCCAACTTCCTCAACCACTGTAAAGGGCTCAATTAATCGGGGCAATAGCTTAGTAAGTACCACCAGGTAGTACAGAAATTGCATGTTTAGGTAGGGTATCAGTACTTAATAGCACTTTGGTCCCCCACACTAAAGTGTTCATTGTCTTTTGCGACCATGCTGGTCTGCATATTGTTTTTGCTTGTCCTGTGCGCTTGCCATCGCGTCACGGAATTTACGTGTGATGGCTAATCGCTCATCCACAAAGCACTGAGCTTCGCTCACGCTTTTCGCATCCAGCTCGCCTATGGCGCCTCCAAGAGGTCGTTCATGGGTCGACGCTGTTGATAACACTATAGTGTCATCATCAAGGAGCACAGGCATTTCTTGCCGTGCCTCCTCTGTGACACCTATAGGTGACGTGACCACTGCTACATTAGCAGTGTCACTAGGGCAACCTTGGCCCTTTTTGGCATTCGCACCGAGCGAAGTGAGGAGCCCTCCACCACTAAGGCTCGGGCTGCGTACAAACGAGACTGGCGTTCGAGGATGACGCAGTCCGTTAATGTAAAACGGTGTTTCACCCGTACTGTCGTGAACACAATAATTAATAGCGAACTCCACGAATGGCAATTGCTTGCTCCATTCTTTGGGAGTCGCTATTGTACGCAACACATCCGCCACGACTCGATTGACCCGTTCTGTTTGGCCATCAGTTTTGGGATGATCAGCGGTTGACATGTGGAGCTTGTTACCTAGCAACTCAGACACATGTCGCCAAAAACCCGACGTAAAACGCGGATCCCGGGCCGATACTATGAACTCGGGCTTCCCGTGTAGTCGATACACGTGATCCAGAAACAAGAGGGCAGCCTCTTTTCCTGAGATCTTGGAGATACATGGTGCCAAATGCCCCATCTTGCTCAGTCTGTCTACAAAGACGACGAGCCCCGTCCTGCCTTTATGGTCAGGCGGTAAGCCAAACATTAAGTCCAAACTGAACGACTTCCAACAATCAGTTGGAATCGGCAGTGGCTTCAGTGGCGCACTGTTTGAAGATGCAGGCTTTATGCGCTGACACTCTTCACAAGAGCGAATATAGTTGGCCACTCACCGATATAGGTGGGTCCACCAAAATTCCTCTGATACTCGTAAGAATGTCTTTTCACGGCCCCGATGCCCACTAGATGGCGCATCATGGCACTCGTGAAGTATCATCAGCTTGAGATCTGTGTCATGAGGGACATAGATTCTCAAGGGATCACAGGGTGCCATAACAGGCCATCACTGTAACTAAAGCGATTTAATTTCGCTTTGCGGTGCGACGGAAGGGTAAACTTTCGTCCACCAAAATGATCCAACAGCAGGCGGCAATGTTCGTCCTGACTGTAACACTCCTTGATATCGGAGGCCATTGAGCTCGTCACATGGTAGGCCTTCATGGCTGCCAATGTGACGACTCAACTTGTTCTTTCGCACGAAACACACTATCTTGGTGTCTTGCCTCGAAGTCTGGTCTGCGCGATAACGCGTCAGCCAAGACATTCGACTTACCCGGCTTATATTCAACTTTGAAATTAAATTCAGAGAATAATGTTAGCCATCTCGCCATTCTCGGCGAGAGGTGCGGTCAATTTATAGCGGTCCGCAGTGATGCGTGATCCGTATAAACCACAAAAGGTTCGGTGCCCAAGAGGTGCACCCGAAACTTCACAAGGGCATACTTAATTGAAAGTAGCTCCTTGTCATGCACAGGGTAATTCAGCTCGGCAGCTTTTAAAAGCCGAGACTGATAAGAAATGACACGGTCAACACCGTCGTCATCCTTCTGCATGAGCGCGCTGTCGATTGCAAAATTGCTTGCATCGCAGACGACGCTAAAGGGCTTATCCGCGTCTGGCAATGCCAAGACCGGTGCCTCAACAAGAGATTGCTTCACCGAAGTGAACGCATCTTCTTGTTCCTTTGACCAAGTCCATTCTGTATCCTTTTTTAAAAGGTCAGACAATGGCTTGGTCTGCTTCGCATAATTCTTGCTGTACTTATGCAAGTAATTAGCGAGCCCAAGGAATTGGCGCAGATCCTTCACGAGTCGTGGGACTGGCCATTCCTTGATAGCCTTTACCTTTTCTGGGTCTGCTCGTACACCATGTGCACCTACGATGCAGTCCAGTACAGGTATCTCGGGGACCCCTATTACGCACTTTTGCAAGTTAACGTATCATTGGGCGTCACCCAGAGTCTGCAACACAGCGTCTAAATGACGCTTGTGCGACTCTATTGCACTCAGACCGTCCTCCGCCTTACTATGCACGAATACATCGTCAAAGTAATGGGTCGCGTAGGCACGGTGCTGACGCATCACGTGAGCCACTACTCGGTTGAATGTTGCCGGAGCATTTTTCAACCCTTGTGGCATCACAAGCCACTTCCACAGCATACCGCTTGGGGTGCTTACTGCCGTTTTGGCTACATCGGTATCTCTCATAAGAACTTGACAGTAGCCATCCTTCAGATCCAACGCGTAAAAGATAGTTAACTTCCCCATGGAGTTTCACAAGACAACTTTTCGCGGGATCGGCGTTTGAGCTGGAATGGTGGCCGTGTTCAGCTTATTATAAGCGTGAACCACGCGCCATCCACCTGTTGCTTTACGCACACAGAAGGTCGGGCTGCAGTGAGGCGACTTGCTCTCACGTACATGTCCCGCCTTGGATCGCTTGTCGAAGAACTCATCGATGTAATCGACTTGTTCCTTCGGAAACGGCCATTGCCTGGTCACACAATACTTGGTGCCAGGCTCCAGGTTAATTTCGTTCCTGATGTCCCTATCGGCCGGTAGGCGGCTCGGCACTTCTGCTGGAAACACATCACGGTGTTTCCACAGAACATCATAGAACGGGCTGTCCTTCAAGGCATCCCAGCCTTGAGCAGCGAACCGTTTCTTTTTGTCGGTATCCAAGACGCTCTCATCCATTGTTGATGAAGAGCAACAGTCCACCACGTTCTCTTCTGGAACTGGTGCGACTATCTCGTGGATCTTTCCTTCCTTTAGTTCGGACAGGAACAGATCCCACGTCATCTCCGAGAGATTTACTATCTCCTCGGCAGATGCCAAGACAAGTTGGAGCACCTCACACTGAGGATGCCTCCGGCATTTTGTCTTCGACGGCCTCGAACAACTCGTTCGTAGGTCCGTCCTCTTGGACCGAGACTGATCCAAGGGTCACTCATTTAGACGTGCCTTTGATCGTCTTAATACGTCTGGTGCTCGTTCTTCGAGTCACCACGACCTTTGACCTGGAAGAAGGTGTCGTTGCCATCTCAGCTAACGCACTCCTTCCAACCGCACCAGGCTCTTGGCTCTGTGCCGGTTCTTGTGGCGCTTGACTTCCTGTCAGCCCACCATCAACTGCCACAGGCTCTCGGCTCTGTGTAGGACTATTGGACACATGACTACTTGTCATCGCCCCATTCACTACACCAGTCTTTTCGACCTGGGTAGGAATATGTGTCACCTGGCTTTCCGCCAGTGCACTCACAACTACACCACTCCATTCGAGCTGGGTAGTACCTGATTTCGATTGACATACCGTCATCGCACCCTCGACTGTGTTGGACACAGCATCAGTCACATAAGCCTCTCGCAAGAGCACATCCTTTCCGGTGTCTTGCGTAGAGCTAGCGACTGTGCGTGTACGCCAGTCTATCCATGGTTGGTGTTTAGCCAACCAAGGCATGCCTAGGATGAGGTCGTACGGACTCTCCATACCTAGCACTGTTAACTTCTCTTTACAAGAGTAGTCACTGAAACTGAAGGCGAGTTCAACTTGAACTCCCTCCTATTTGACGAGCGCGCCGTTCACTAAACGAACGATCGCCTCTTCTCGCTTGCCATCCTGGCAAAGCGACTCATAACTCGCCGGACTCTTTTTCAGAGCCTCGAGTTTCACAAAGTTTTGTGATGCACCCGAATCCACGAGAAGGGTCATCACTTGGTCATAGCCTCGTACTCGAGCGCTATAGACCAAAAGGGTTGAGGTCCGACCTTTCGGAACCTCAGGGACTATGCTACCCATTTGTTCGATCACTCTGAACTTAGGGGTAGCTTCAGAGTCCGCGACAGTAGGGCATCCCGCCCCTACTGCGCTCCCGCATTTCCCGACCCATCTTGGGCAGGTGCTGAACCCGTGCGTCGTGCACGCTGGTTTTTCGCACCTCCCTTCGGGTTGGGAGACTTTTTGCTGGCTGCCTTAGCACCAGCAGCTACTTTGGCACAGCAGCGAGCCATCATATGGCCTCGATTGCCGCACTTGTAGCAGATCACATCTGCATTGCCTAACTCCATAGGAGTGGCATCAGACTTCTCGGACGACGGCCTGTAATATGCTGTTGCCGAGGCGCTGTTGTAGGATTGCTCCTCAACTAAGGCAATGTCAATTGCCTCTTCCATAGTCGCTGGCATCTTTCTAAAAAGGGCCTGACGCGATGGGCCGTGCCTAGTCCATTCATGAACGTGGCCACCTTGATACGCTCTGGTATCGGTTCCCCATTATTGGACGCCGACAGCGAACAAATCTCCTGCACGAATTCTTGCAGAGAGCCTTTCGCCTGTCGTGCTCCAAAGAAGCGCGCCATAAGCAACACTTCGTTGTTTAGGCGGCTGATACATGACGCTAATCTTTGCCTTAAAGATCGCCCATGATGGAAATGCATCAGCATTACCCATCAGCGCAGAGTATGCCCACTCTGACGCTTTGCCACGCAAGTTGGACATGGCATACGACACAATTCTGGTGTCGTCTTCGATGAGCTGCGCCACTCCACATTGCTCCACTGCTAATAGCCAGTGAACAATCGTGTGAGGGCTAGTTCCATCGAACTTCGGAGGGTCCATCCGAATGGGCTCGGTTGAGCAGGCCGGGCAGAGAGCGTCTCAACAGCCCTGTTGAGCGCCTCGTTACGTGCCTGCTCAAGCCTAAGCTCATCCTGAATCTTAGTGATGGACTCAGCGGTGGCTTGGCTGTTTACCTCGGACGCGTTTCTACGCTGTCCGAGCACAAACGACTCAAATTGCTCCAACTCAGCAACATGTTGCTCAGGAGGACAATGCAAGATATTGACCAGGGCTTGTTCACCAAGTCCCTGAGACCATATGCTCTGCCAACTCCCTATGATGTTGGGAGAGGTGAGGGAAGTCACTCCAGTCCATGTTAAGGGCCATCTTAACCACACGTGGGTGGGAAGGACTACTAGTGCTACCAAGTGTAGACGGGCACTTCTATGAAGTTGCCTCGTACTACGAGCACACACCTTATGCACAAGCGAGGAAGCGGTTATACCGTCTTACCTTCGCGTGCGAGGGTGGTTGGGAGGTTGGTCGACTTCTTAAGCAGTCGTACCACCAGTTGCCTCTCGCTTAAGCGAGAGCGCAACGAACTTCTTAACAAGAAGGCACCGACGTCACGCAGAAGCTTTTCAACTTCTCGTGCGTGGTGTGTCTGTTTAAGGAAATTCAAGACTGAGACATATTTAATTAATTATAACTAAATATATGTTTAACTACTGATTGGCTATATATATATGTATATATATAGATCGGATACGCGACTCTTTAGAAGCGTATCCTGTCGCATGATTTTAAATCTAGATTTAAGATCGCAACTGACGTCCTTCTGAGACGTCGTGATGCCTAGCTTCAACTAGTGTCATCCCTTCTCATTTGAATCCATCAATGTATATCACATTCACGAGGGTGGATCACATTTGTGTGTCGCACCCAAGTGACTGGTCAAAAGTAATCATGGATACTTTTAGACCAAACATTAAGTATATTACTTAATGTTTACGTGTAACTAGGTACCCTGTTACAGATGTGAAGCGAAGCGGTGCTGTTGTTATCTTCGGTGTATGTTTAGCTAGTCCAATAAGCTTGCACTCTTCGTCACTTCCTAAGTCTTAAATATCATTGAGTATTCATTTTCTGTAAAATGTTTACTCAATTTGCGTGGGCTCCTCCTTTTGCTTTTTGAGATCAATACAAACGCTAGTAGTATGCGGTCGTTTCTTGTGATGGGAGCACCACTTATCTTCTTCGTACTTCGCCAGTTGATTTGTCCCTTTCTTCTTGTTGCTGGGATGGTAGGTGCTCTTGTGCTCACTCGATTTTGCGTCACGCGCGTGTTCCTTGTTGCGACTGCCTTGGTATCCACGGCCTTCTTGTGAAGATGGCCCCTTGTGTAATCTCTCTTGTCTATCAAGGCGCAAAAATAAAGTATCATCTCGTTGAGCGTATCAGGAAATACCTGCCGCTGCTAGCATATATTGCCGTGATATCGGCATACCACGCTTAGATTAGAGACGCATTTTCACATCTGGCATCACTTCTGCGTTCTGAGGAAGTTAGCGAATAAACGAACGTTTTCACGAAAACTCTGGGAGAACTGCAGCACAATTTCATCCCGTCGCTCTGTCATGTTCCATAATTTGCTGTCCAGATCTTCGCTGACATCTTTAGTACAGAGAGCAATCCATCGGCGGTAAAGAAACGGTGCAAAGCCCAATTATTGGATCTTGCTTGGACCACCAGGAGGTTCACGTCGTATGCGAGGTACCCCTTAATCTGAGCTATAAGATGACGGCTCTTTTGCTCATCATTCTACCCTAGGCTTTGGAAGTCACAACTATACTTGAGATAGTCCCGCGGACTTCCCCCTATAAACTTGTTCATTTAAATTGCATGGTATCAGCCAAGATTCCGTATGGGTTGGTGAGATCACCAACGTATAAGAGACGTAGTCTTTCTCATCGTATCTGCCCATGATAAGATTGTTTTTCTTACGAGTTTTACTCTCTTTCGCTCAAATTTGAAATTTAAAAATGACACAATCGTGGCTGGCAGAGGGGCAATCGGCTACGAGAGCTTGCTGGAGAGGCTTCTGGAGATGTAGATAAAAATGAGAATGAATTAATCAAACAACCATAAGTCCTATCGTGCTTAGCCTAGCTCGCTGTCATTACCTGTCAACTGTGGCATGTCAGATACTCTCCTCAACTGTTTCATGTCATAAACTGTCTGTCATACCAACTGGCATGTCAAGACACCCAAGTGCAATATTAAAATCTCAACCGTAATGTACTTTCGGTATGATGTTATAACTGTCGTGTAACTCCTTTACAGGCAGCATCAAAAAGCTGCACACAGGCAAAAGTAGCTCAAAAGCTGTTTGACACATAAAGAGAAAACAACATTCGGTCTTTTATGCATATCAAAATCAATATTTCTGGTCCTCGCGCACCATGTCCGTCGGAACGACGGGTACAGACTCTTGTGAAGCGCTGCGTTTAAATATGCCTATATATACTATTGGCGTAAACTTTGCACGCATGTCCGTTGGAACGACGGGCGAACACCCTAGTAATACAAAATTAGATTAGGCGTAGGGCTGTATCCGATTAGCGGATACGGTGCCGTATTTTGTTATTGGGTGTCCCAATAACAAGCCAATGATAAATCGACGTCCCTTTGGGTGGTTTCCATACCTAAACAATACAACTTGACGGCTGATATCCACGTGCAGTCAACCTTTTTTTCTATCATCTTGTCCTGTCAAATAGCTTTGGGTCACCAAGTAATAGTAAAATGAAGCCTGTTTCCTTCCTCTATCTGCTATTCGGCATCCTAGTGGCTTTTTTACTTTGCACACTGGTCTTTGAGCTCTCACTACTTACGTCGGACACGTCAGTCGATGAGATTCCAAACTTCCAGCGCTTACTAAATGCGGCAGCTGCTCCTGGAGCCGGAGACACGGCCTCAGTCGCCGACATGCTTACTTTTTATCCCGATGGGGTATATGACATTGACTGGAGTCAAAAGATCAATGAGAGCGACTTCTTGCATGAAGCGGCGCTCCATCGCGCATGTGTCAAGTACCAAGAAAATATCATTTCGTATGAGGTTGGGAGGGCAGAGCAGGATGAAGCACAATATATAGTAAATGAGACTGATCCGCAATTGCTCGAAAAACTCAAGCAATGCCCTGATTTTGACGTGTATATACCCAGTAATAGACGAGGCTTTGGATACTGTGAAGACGCAGCGGCGTATACCAAGTGTACGTCACTCTAACACTGGAACTTGTACTTTTTTCTCTAAGATAACGACATTGATCCTTTTTTGAGTGACAATGTAGTTTTGAAGGCACGGATGTTGCCACGATGGGTTTTGAATTCCAAATTTCAAGACAACTCAAGGAAACGAACTGTCACGTATCATGAATTGTGCCCAAATACGCCTATGATCTTTTTCAATCACTATTGGGATGGAGTACCGGACGCTCTGGATTGGCCAACAGATAAACCTTTGTACTTGATGCCTAATATGGAAATGTTCGAGATCAGTAGCGAGCACTTTTGGCGAGCGGATGTGGTTTTGTGCAAGACGGCGCTATGTGCAAGGTATGTAAGGCTGTGGTTTAAACAGGAGGGCAATCCAAAAGGAACGCGGGTGCTGTACACACGCCACATTACGTCGAACTTGCCGCTGACGGTCAAGAACCAATTCACTGAGAGTGAATCACAAGTGAGATCTGAGAAGAATTTTTCGCATGTGTCGATCTTGCATACACCAGGCAATAGTGGCTGGAAAGGAACACGGCAAGTGCTGGAATGCTGGTTGTCGAGACCAGATCTGCCGCTACTCGAGCTGTACACAACCCATAAGTCGTTCCCTGGGAAGTATGCGAAAAGGATCGCTACGAGCAAGAACGTCATACTGCACAACGAACGGCTGGATCCTGCAGTCTTTGGGCGTCTCATTACTGATGCGACGTACGTTATGTGTTCGAGTGTCATGGAGGGCTATGGTCACTACATTAACCAGGCGCGAGCTTCTCGCGCGTTAATCTTCACGACTGATGTTGCGCCTATGAATGAGTTGATCACTTCACAGTCTGGTGTACTGATCAAGGCTAAAGAAAAATCGTATAAACGACAATTTTTAGGTGGCGAATCTTCGGCGACCCACGCACTGCGTGGTGTCCCTGGTTTTGTTGCTGACTTTAACGATACCGCAGTCTGCGATGCAGTGACGGACATGTTGAACAACACCACCATTGAAGAGCGTGAAATGCGAGCTAATAAGGCTTTGCAGCAGTACTATTTTGACGTGGTCTTCTTCGTGCAGAAAATGCAGGAGCTGCGCAAGTTTGCTCGTGCACAGAGCAATACGAGTTGGTTTCGTGCGCCGAGGGTCGAACATTTTGTCGATACCTTAGTGAAGTAATTAGGATACTATAACTAGAATGCTGAGTCGTGAAGTGGAACGGCTAAGACGTTACGCTTAGTGTTGAAATATTAAAGTAGATCCTGCTACATTTCGCCGCTGATGCCTGTACTGTTGCTGGCTTTGTACAACGTAGATATGCAAGCTATTGCATCATATTTTCGTATTTCGTTTCAAAAAGAATTGATTTTCGTTCATGCGCTACTTTCAGCATCTCAAAGCTCCACATCATCACGCTAAGCGAACATGCTCTAGAAATCAAGTTTTTATTGAGCGTGAAGTCTCTTCGACCATTACTCGGACAGCGAAGTGGCTAAAGGCAAACCGCTTAACTTTATGTCAATACTAATTTGATGGTCAACCTATCGCTGGCGCATCATTGATGTAAGACCCACTTTACTACGACAAAGTCTCGCTGAATGCCGAGAGCGACAACAAATTCAATACCAGATTTGCTTTTCTTGGTATCACGAACAACACCAGATTTTTCTCGGGTTTCCACGAAGGATACGTCTTCAAATCCGGTCGTGTTCGCTCGACAATGTCTGAAGGAGGAACATATTGGAGCTAACACCCTTTCAGCTCTATAAACATCCACGCGCAGGAACGAGTTTGTGGAAAGACAACAGATGATGCCTGGTTGCCTTACGACAGCTTGTACAATCTTATATTCTTACCGTCACACCAGCGCAACTGAACTGCTATCGTATTGCTGTCCACTTGAGCATGATTTCAAACAGGTTAGCAGTGAAATCGGCTTTTTCTTAATATGGCTGAGTCGAAGAGAAAATTACATACATCCGAAGGAGTCATTATCACCATTGGCGCCCACTCGATAAACGACTTAATGGTCTCGGATAGAATGGGTGTACTCGTGCTGACGAGATCTCCATGATATGAACACATTATCTAGTGGGGAAGTAAAAAAAGGGATGTAACGGGCTAAAAGCTACACGATTCGTTAAGTATCGAATACTAAACGGGCAGGCCTAAATGGGTACGAGGTACCTTAGGCAGGGATGACTACTTCCGATCCACTAAGTCGGGAGCTAGTCAAGGGGGCAAAGCGTACTTGTTATCATTCGGACACTCCACGTCTCACCTTTGTTTTGCCTGACCAGGTGGCTGCGGCGAGCTGGTATGCAAACTTAATTTCGTTTCGTGATACTCGCCTTCAACTATTGAGTCCAGCAACCATGGAGAGGATGACATCGCTACTTCATTGACATCCAGTACTACTTCACTCCGCAACATTCTGCAGTATCAAGTGAGAATTTTGGTTAATGGCGTGGCCGCGAGCACTGTTCAAGCTATCCTCTCGTCGAGTGTGTCATGCTCGGTGACGTAGGTGATTCGGGGGTGTCTGAATGGGACTGAGGTGTACGATTCCGAATTCTTTGTTGCTACTTTTAATATCGTTTCATGCCTCGAAGAGATAAGTCGGTACGACTCCCGACACGACACTGTTTATCCATCATCACCGTCATTTCCAACGGATCCCCTGTTTTCTTGTT
This sequence comes from Peronospora farinosa, assembly GCA_947646735.1. Taxonomy (NCBI): domain Eukaryota; phylum Oomycota; class Peronosporomycetes; order Peronosporales; family Peronosporaceae; genus Peronospora; species Peronospora farinosa. Next base: position 94,208 of record CANTFK010000362.1, read on the forward strand.
ACTCGCCGCATCACTTATATTCAAAATTCGCGCCCAGAAGAGGCGGTTTCTTATTTGAACATCACCGCGGGTTCATCGGTACGCGCCATGTTGCGAAAGAGTCAGCGTCTTGACTTTTCAGCACCTCGACGTGAACAGGCGCCTGCAGCATGTAGCCGGACTGGCAGATAAATTACAGGCAACTACGGCCAATCTGAATGATAAAGCTTGCAAGGTACCAATGTTAACCAAGATCTCCCAGCCTTTTTCGAGAGACTGTCCATCCTACGACTGTCAGGTGTTTTGACCCAAACGCGAACAAAAAAAGCGGGCCTCGCGTCCCAACGCGGCTTTATCTACTCTAGCGGCGACTTCTAATGCTACACCACTACGACGTTCACGGTCAAAACCAGCCGAGGGGACCAGCAAGTCGCCGACTCAGGGGTCAGCGACTTTCGCCAAGCAGAGCACGACGAACTCGGTTAAAGTTTCTACGAAACCGCTTTCAATGACTAAGGCAACATTGCCCACGAAAGGAAGAGCACCCGCGGTCACACCTTCCGTGACATCAGCTGCTGCTGCCAAGGCTGATAAGTAGCGTGCACAGGTGGTTGCTGAACTGGACTACCTGATCGGAGGTGATCGTAAGGCATCCACGGTATATCAAGCAACGGACACGATTGCAGTTCCCGCTACGTCTGCAAATTCATCCAAGGTTACGACTTTAGTCGTGACTCAATCTCAAATGGCAGACGCACAATGTACAGTCAAACTACTGACTTCAATCGCTGCAAAGAAGAAGTTCAATGCCAAAAATAAGAAAGTTTGCTATCTGGAGGCTCACGCTCACGCGTTGGTATTGCTATTGATCGAGAATCTACAGGCCTCGACTTTAATACTGTTCTCGACGATGCGAATGGAGACTTGCCTACGTTGGAGTACGAATATTGCACCGCTGGTGCAGATGCGAACAGAGCGGAGACAGCAGCAGAAACTGTCACGAATAAACTACAAAAATCGAAGCGCCGCTTGGCAAAATTTATACCGAAAGAAACGGCCAAGATCGAGGTTGCGATTTAGTGCGTTGTCACACTGCCGAGCAAAATGCCTGCTGCGACGGCAGAGAAGGGGTCGCTCGACAATTCAGCGAATGTTGTCGTCTTAGGTTCGCCGCAAACGGGGAATGCCAGGTGTGACAACCAAGGCAGTACCGGGTGAGGTATCGCCTGGGGCTGGATCACCTGATCCGGCTCCATCAAAAAATTTGCCGACATGCCCCAGGACCCGGACACCATGGAATCCCATGATATCTATATAAGTATGGCGGAAACACATTTACATTTGGAAATACCATGCGCATGAATGATCTTGGTGGAGGGGCCGTAACGCCCCCCCCCCCATGCGCCACCAGTATTCCTATACCAGCGAAGCTAGCTCAAGATATTGAAGACGAGCTTAAACCCTCCTCAGGAACCATAGCTGTCCCAGACATGGGAGCGTATCATCTGTTGACACGACCCATTGGCTCTGATGAGGTATCGAGTACACAGGTAGAATTTAGAATCCCCGATGGATCTAATTCGCACTCAAGGTACTCACGGTCAGACGCTAAGCGCAACAAGAGTGCGCAAGGTGCCTGGCACCGCATCGGCTGCTGTAGCGGCCGCCGCAGTGCCGGAGGGCAAAAACCCGTTTCGGCGATCACTGCTGTGATTCGTAGATGGTTTTCCCAGCGCAAAGTGGTGACCGCGGTATATGATACACTGCCAGTTGGTTCAAAGGGCCAATCCGCATGGATTAAAGCGTGTGCGTTAAGATTGGCGGCACTTGTCAATGAATTGCCGCACTTCATTGCTTACCTCGCCTTGATGCCGAGGGGACCCCTTCAAGCTTTGGACATTCTATTAACATCGATTCTCAACTGTCTGTAATACGCCAATGTACCACACACACCGATGAGAAGTTTCTGGAGCTGTGTACGGGTTGAGCTGCAACGGAGACGGTCAATCTGACCAAATTCGATGGAAGATGACCAACAACATAAAGCGCTGAGAAATAGTTAGCAAACTACAGCCGGAGTTGCTATGCGCCACTGTCGTGAAACCGCTTACGGACTTGGATAAATGGGGCGTCTTCAGTGTCTTTTGTGTATTGCTACCTCAGCTTGCACCTGTCGGTGGTGATTCCACATATCAAAGCTGTAGTATATTAACTCTCCAAATAGGTGCGCGCGGAAGTCTTCAGCATTAAATGCAAACCTGACAGCTGGCAGCCGGCGAGTTACCTTATTGCCCGTGATGGTCAACTGCTGGCCTTCAGTACTGAGGGCACATTTGCTGCGCAAGGCGCTGATTTGTCAGGAGGGGAACTTATCCCAGTCCCTCTTTTCCATATTCTGTAGGGCGACTTGGGTCGCTAGACAGGGTTGAGTCTTCTTCTGTTCATCTTCCAAGGGAAGATACACTCCGACGTCGTCGTCGGGGCATGTTAAAGACTTCTCAAAGGCCACGCGAAAACATCATCAGTCTGCACTCGCAAAACGTCGCGGAGCATCCGGAACGCTGTGAAGAATGGTTTGGCCACTTTAGGCAGCGCAAATCACGAGGAGCTATCGCCTTGGTCCTATCATAAGAAACGCGGGTCTCTGTTGGTGAAGCAGCAAATCTGAACAAGTTGCACAACATCACATGGGGCTTCGTGGACAATCCCGGACGCACTCGATGAACCGAGTCCGAAGCAGCGCGTGGAGGGGCTGCGATGTTACTGAATCTGTACTTGTCGATTACTGAAATGGAACCGTGGCATGAGACACAATGGACACCGCACTGGATAGATGTTCGAACTACTATTCGACCGTTTTTGTTGTCAACGTATATGCCCCGAGTGGTAAGACTGAACAGGAGGCGTTTTTCGAGATACTTCGACATCACTTGCTGGGACACGACGGACCCTTGTTCGTGAGCGGGGATTTCAACTGCGCATTGATGCCTCGACTTGACCGATATTTTGTCTCGCCGCCCGGCAGACATGATTTAGGCGCTGAGACGGCTTTTAGGTCGGCGAAGTTTTTCGATGTTCTCTATGATGACATGGAGCGAGCGGAAGTAGAGAGGTCCATATCAGCCTTTCATGCGGTGGCGCACACATATTGCTACACTTTGCCTGGCGATAGGTCAGTCAGCTCTCGACTTGATCGTTGGTACGTAAATGCTCTTCATGATGATAAGATCGAGACGTCGATCTGCTTATCCCTGGC
>CANTFK010000366.1:0-126550 GCA_947646735.1 Peronospora farinosa
GATCGCGGTACTAAATAATTAGTATCGGATCGCGGTACTAATAATTAGTATCGAATCGCGATACTAATAGTTAATATCGGATCGCGATACTAATAATTAATATCGGATCGCGGTACTAATAATTAATATCGGATCGCGGTACTAATAATTAATATCGGATCGCGATACTAATAATTAGCATCGGATCGCGATCCGCCGGAATCACAACTTGTCCTCTTCACCGTTTCTCAGGTCATGTGAGATAGTTCATCTATGTGACATGCCATATCCACCATTCCAGTCCTCCATAGCGACGTGATCCACACCAGACCGTCCTCCACATGCTTGGATGTACCCATCTTCCTCCTTAGCGATCGCGTTCACGCGGATCGCCATCGAAAAATACTGGAGATCGCAATTGCGTAGTTTCTAGGCCATATTTGACCCCACATAGAACTGCAAACTCCACCATTCACTGTTTTCCATCCCATTTGACGTCATCTCGAAACCTTTCTGCGAGATCGCGACTCATCAATATTGGCCATTTCGTACTTAACCGAAAAATATGTGATCACACTTTGCGAAATTCACTCCTTCACTTCGCCACAAATCCTAGACGATCGATTGATCGACCTGATAAATCAGATCGATCTCATAGTATAACCAAGTAATTCTGACGATTAATTGATCGATCCAAGAATAGGGTCTGACACCTGCCCGGTGCTGGAAGATAAAAAGGAGATGTTTACGCATTAAATGGAAGTTCCAGTAAACGGCGGCCGTAACTCTGACGGTAACCACCACCAATTTTTCTATTCATTTTAGCTGCTCTTTCTAATAAACGAGAATGTAAATAAAATACATCTGATCGAGCCCATAGTATAACCAAGTGAAATCCCACCTTATCGATCCATTCCATGTATGTGATCAAAAATTGTTTTTAATCGACTTCACCACACTATTCTTGTGGTCCTTCCGATCGGATGACCTTTGCAGACTTGCAATTCCCATACATTGGGCGTTTCGGCGGGCGGGCGTAAGGCATCTTTTGTCTTCCCTTGAAAAATACGCTCAAGGTCCCAATGTTTCCAGTTGAAACTGTCGGATTATGGATTAAAATTTTCGGGCATTCGTGTCTGCCGTTGCTGTCTGGCGCTCCATATGCACGATCCAGATATTGGCCAACCTTTTCTTCTCGAGAGTTCTGAGCTGTGGGTACTTGCCATTATTGTGGATGGATTAGCCAGGGACTCCATATCGCGTATATTCTTGGTTGAATAATGCCGCCGCGATGATCATACGTCGTTCTTTTTGTCGGCATCGTGACGGGCCTTCTCCATGAATACCCACAACTCGGATGGGTTTAACCTACGTGCCATTGCATGCCATTCCAGTTGTTCAGCCAGGGTAACCTTTTGCGCCTGCGACCGTCGTTGTCGCTCCATCGTTGCGGCTTGGGCAAGCAGTGCTCGCTGTCGCATGGCATCGTAGAGATGGTGATGTTGAGGTTTAGGTTCGACATGACATGCACAAAAGCACTTGCAGTCTGTCAGGCAATAGGTTTGCTTTTCACAGCAGTATCGACAGTGACAGTTGCATTCACATTCTTGATTATATGGTTTTGCGCTCGCACACTGGCATTCAAAACTTTTTGTTCCGTGGATCGTGGCGATGGCGTCGTCACGTGAGAGATGTCGTTCAGAACTGACGAGCGTGTGGTTAAGTGCCAGGGAAAGTTGGAGTTTGAGGGAAACGGAACAGAGAGCAAGAGAATTTCTGGTCACTTCCCCGAGGGAGTGACCAAGACCCGGCCTCGCGGATTTACCACCACACACCAGGCCCCGCCTTATTAAGAATATAAGGACCCAGACGTGCGGAGTCAGCACAGGCCCCAGGCCCTAAAAACAGGTTCCAGAGGCCCAGGGGTACAGGGGCCCAGGGGTACAGGGGCCCAGGGGTACAGGGGCCCAGGGGCCCAGGGGTACCAGGGCCCAATGTCCGATAGTGCAGAAACGGTACACGGAATATCAAAGATTACAGAAAGTACAGGTAACAAGGAGCCAGTTCTTCTTCCAAGAGTCGACACGGGAACTATCTAGATCAAAGGGTTAAGGTTAGGCAAGAAAAGCATACAGAGAATAAGGTAAATAAACACACTCGAATTTGCATTACACGTGGCAGCTTTAAGCGCCCCTCCTAAGCTTCTCCGTCGCTCCACCTATTCCGGGCGGGATACCCTTTGGCCCCCCGACGTCCAGCAGGTGTTAGACGGCTCAAGCAACGCAAGTTGAACCTCAGGATAGTTGGCCTGAGGTGTCAAGTAAGTGTCAAGACTCTACGACCCGCTACAGGAAGCGGTTTCCCTACGGGGAAGAACACAAAGGGGTCCAAGGACCAAGAACAGTCAGCCACCAAAGGGGTACGCAGTACCAGGTGCATCGCTCTCGACTCAGTCGATTGAGCCCAAGAAACCCGGTCCCAAGTGAAGTATATCCACTCGGGGACCACCAAGTCCAAGTCCTATACAAAGACCAAGTCTTTAAGTCTTCTGCGTCAACCGAGGAGCAAGACCAGCCAAGCCGACGGGTACACAAGGTGAGACCCAAGGACAATACGACACGGTATCGGGGTACCCCCTCCGTAAGTCGGCAGTCCGGCGCTGTGTGTGTTTGTGGATCTCCTACGTTGTTTGAGAATCCACTCCGCCACAAGCGTGATCGCTTGCTCCTCGGTCATGGTTGTTTTAGTGTGGGCGTTCATTAACGCAATAAATTTTTTGGAACCCGCCTTTTTCGACGTTGCCTGCGGGGGCGCTGTCGAGGATTATTGGAGTGATGCTTGCCCATCGGAGAATGTGACACTCGATGTTGTCTTGATCGCCAGGACAAGGGTAGACACGTCTATAATGGGCATCATATTCTGTCGGGAGCTGAATGCTTAGTTTTCCTGAGCCGTTTGACGCTGCGAAAGCACGCATGTGCTCATCGAGGGATGGGTGGTGTTTATCTTACACGCTGCGCAAAAGCTGGAGGTCATCGTACGATCACCATGACTTGCGACGATCACCTTTATCGCCGTGTCAACACGCCATTTTTGCCTGCCATTCCTTGAATGGGGGGCGTTGATTGGAAAAAAGCCGGGCTTTAGCCGTCTCTGATTGGCCAAAAGATCTTGTCTTCTGGGTTCAGTGCACTGAACCGCGGGTAGCGTGTTCGACTTACTCACTCCGTGTTAAATTCGAAACTGCTAAGGCTAGGATTTGGGTGAGGCGCGATCCGAAGTGGGTACCTACAGTGACTACGGGACCTGGTCAGATCAAGTAACTAAAGCTAACTAATATCGGTGATCAAGAAGTGATTTCAAGTCATGGACCGCCATTAGGTTGGTGGATGGTCGCTGATATTATACCTCGGTCCCCAGGATATGTCTCGGTTGGATCGCGTCGGTATAACGAACGGCAGCGACAACGGATCGGGAAGAAGAACCACCGGAAGAGTTTACCGGACCGCTAATGGATCATCCTTCATACCCTACGCCGAAGAAGATTTTGACACGCTCAAAGGAGGAAGAAGAAGAAGGGACGAAGAGACAGGTGAAACTCACGACGCGATCCAATGATGAACGCAGTGCGATAAGAGAATTCGGTGACAAAAATGTAGAAAATTGGGTGATCAAGGATGAACATCAACGATCAGCACGATCGCCGTTTATGACCAATGTGATCAAAAGGACGCCAGAAGTCAATTAAGTACAAGATGTGCCAGTTTAGGAAGCTCCACCAACGAGGCCGCAATTCAGAATTTCTTAATCACTATATGGATTTCGTAAATCATGATTTTGGAGATCGCGATCCGACAATCATAGATCGCAACTCTGTAGATCGCGATCTAGCAATTATTTATTGTGATTCTGTGGATCACGATACGTCAATTACAAAATCAATCTCCGGCAATTATTGACTGTATTTCCGTGGATCGCGATCCGAAAATTATCGATTGTAATTTTGTGGATTGTGATTTTGTAAATCGAAATTTGGCAATTACAGATTTTACAATCCCGAAAGCTGGCCAATGATTCAGATGTGGAAATTGAGGGAGAAATTTCGACGAACAGTAAAGATGTAAGTCGTGAAAGTCCAACACATTATCATGAAAGTGGCGAGTTGTATGCAGAGGATGTGGATCAACATATGGCAGTTTTGCCAGAACTTGTTTCGTATACAGCCGAAGTCACAATTGATGACATCCAAGTGGGTGATCCGGGAGTTTCCCTAACTGAAGACCAAGAAAGACTACGACAACTGATTTGGAAGAGTCGTCATTTGCTTGTCGGCAAAGGAAATGCTTTACCTCCAGCGGCACGTGGTGCTGTGTGTAACATAAATGTTAGTGGAGCACATCCGATCGCACAACGAGTATGACCGGTCGCGCCAAAATTTCGTGAGAAGTTAGGTGACCCAATCAAAGGATTATTATCAGCTAAAATCATTCGACCATCGATTTCACCATGGGCCTCGCCAATTGTTGTGATCATTAAAAAGAATGGTGTCGACATCCGTTTTTGTATCGACTATCAACGGGTGAACCAAACTGACGAGACTAATGGTTTACCCCATGCCTTTAATAAGTGATTTGCTACAAGATATGGACAAGGCGATGTGGTATTTCTCTCTGGATATGGCGAGCGGATTTTGGGTCATGGAGATGACGGAGCGGGCAAGAATGATTTCTACTTTTATTACACCGTCGGGTTTGTTTGAATGGTTGCGGATCCCGTTTGGGCTGAAAAACGCTCCACTGATTTATCAGCGACTTATAGACAATGCGTTGTATGGGTATATCACGATCGGCAAGAGTCCAACTACGATCGGTGCAGAATCACCAGATTCGAAAGTCACAACTACTGGATTGCCAAGATTGGTTGACGTGTTTACGGAAGGAGAACCAAACACCAGCCAGAATTCTTTTGTGCTTGGTAGAAGATTGTGTTGAGTGGAACCTCAACGACGTAGGAGATCCACAAACACACACAGCACCGGACTGCCGACTTACGGAGGGGGTACCCCGATACCGTGTCGCGTCCAACTTGGGTCTCACCTTGTGTACCCGTCGGCTTAGCTGGTCTTGCTCCTCGTTAGACGCAGAAGACTTATAGACTTGGTCCTTGTATGGAGGGACTTGGTGGTCCCCGAGTGTCACCGAGTGGATATGCTTCATTCGGGCCCAGGGTTTCTTGGGCTCAATCGACTGTGTCGAGAGCAATGCACCTGGTATTGTTGGCTTGGGCAACATGAGTCTCCTGCATCATGATAGCATCGTAATGTTCATTTGAGCGATTACGCTTTAAAGACGCGATTAATAGGTCCATAGGTCCGTATCTGCGTCTCCAGAACCGAATTCACAGACATTTTGTGGTAGTAGACCAATAATTTGATCCACAGTTTTTCTTAAAGACCTCGGGGCCGCGCGCGTCTGTTTGGCCGAGACTCGCCTCCGTGATACAAAAATCCGTCGATGTCAACCAAATTCCAGATTTAACGCATATTCCCTCGCTTCACCTTGCTACGACGGGTAGGACGCCGCCATTGTGGTTTGCGTGGTACCACTATGGGACGATTGTGGCCTATAGACCTGTTTTACTAGTGGGCAGCCGACTGCTCCCCCCGCCGGTGTTTATCGTGGAGGAGGGTGTAGTCACGCGTTGCGTAACTGTACTGCAATACTCCAGTACTTCTTGGCAGCAATAGACATGCAAAGTTGTCGTATTTGCTCGAATTCACGATGCCAGACAGCGAGAGCGTTCGCGAGCACGCGATGTCGCACCACCTTCGGATAGTGTAAGGTAGAGCGCGTAAGGTAAGACAGTGGTCCAATGGTATCCCAAGCGGTCTAGATCGCAGGAGAGAGTCATCTACGTAGGTGTTCAGCTTGTCCCACCGTAAAATATCTCTAGCCAGCACTAGTAGTGGAGTGAGTTCTCAAAATTGTATGATGAGATCCCACAACCACTCACTATGCCGGACTGCCAATTGTCGAAGGGAATACCCCGATGCCATGTATGAACCTTCTCTCACCTTGTGTACACGTCGGCTGGCGCGTTGCACTCTTCGGAAGACTTGGTGAGGATATGGACGTCTTTCTTGAGAGAGGTAGACCTGGGGGGCCTCGAGTGGATATGTTTCACTCGGTGGGCCGGTAGGTGGCCACTCGATCGACCTTGTCGAGAGTGGGCTTAGATCCAAGTTCTTCAGGGATCTTGTCTTCCCTGGCCTTTTACTTCTTGTTTCAGGGGTATCAACCACCTGACCTTTACTTTGCTCCCGGACCGTGAGGTGAGAGAGACCGCTTCCGATAGCGGGTCTTGGGGGGTGTTGCTACTCGAACGAGCTCACAGGCCAAATATATCCTGGAGCTCTATTCGCACTTGAACTTCGCTACGCAACTGTCTTCAACGGGGGGCTAAATTGTATCCCTTCTCGGAACAGTGAGTAGCTTAGAGCAAGTTCTTCTTGGGTGACGGAGTCATGCCACGTAGATCGCAAATTGAGTAGTATTTAATATAGTCCTATCCTTTTAACTCCTTTACTCTATCCTTGCCTGAAGCTCTAATTCCTTGCGTCGACTAGTCTAATCTTTGTGTTGATTGGTCAGGAGTGGCTGAAACCCCGAGGGAACCGGTCGACCGAAGAGGTACCGGGTATAACAACGAGGGGCCGAGATCGAACGATGAGGGGCCGGGTCGGCCAACGAGAGACCCAGGTCGACCGATTAGGAAGGTACCGGATAATTGCTACCCTGATACTTTCTCTTTTGTGGGTACTGCAAATTGTTCTCCGCCAACGATGCTTCACCTCGAGGCCCCCGTCTCTCTGGTCTCTTCTCTCTGATACACGGTCTTTTATACTACGAACCCAACTGGCTTCTGAGGTTTTCATATCTCAAACAGGCACTTTACCACACACACTACCGCCTCCATTTATTCAGCAGTACGACAAAGTGCCGCCTATTCGGCGCACAGGCGCACAGGCGCGTGCTCTGCCGTCATTCTCCTTATCCTCCTCTATACGAACTATCATCTGAAGCTGCTGGGTATATGCTTCCACTTCGCCCTATTCTTCAAATTGCTGGAAATTGCAGGCTTGTGCTGCCAGCTGTGGATAGCGGAGGAAAGCCATACTTTGGCGCGATATGGCCGGGTTATTAACCAGCCAATCCCTCGCTTGCGCACAAGATTGCCTCCCCTCGTCTAGTGCAGGTAGCCCATGCTAGTAGCCTTCCATGCGTGCAAGTCCGCGAAGACATCCTCGTTCACCGAGTGAAGGCGAGTCGCAATGCGGGCATCAATAGCGCCCATTTTTGAAAGTTCAGCATACTGTAGTATCCGATTTTAAACATCGGGGTGTATCCGCGCTGAAGCAGGAAGAGGTATCCTGTATCGAATTCAGTGCTGTAAGATGTGACATCTCTCCGTCTTGGTACTCAATTACGTACATATTAACGCCCATATCATCCAGCATAAATTTCTCTTCGAGCGTTATCTCGGCTCGAACTGATTCTAGATCATATTCTGCCGACGGCATTACGAGTAAGCCTGTCGTATCGTGAGCTCGGTCGAGTCTGCTACGCATATTTAGAGCCAGCATGTGCATGCTAATCAAAGAAAATATCCCCATGTCGCACGCCATAAAAATGACCTTCCGCATGCTTTAGAAGCATCATAACTGGGAACACGGAATTATTGAAGCATGCTTTCAGGAATATCCTCATAAATCATCCGAAACCATCTCAACTTGTCCTGTGTCTTGTGTGTCCCCATTATCCAAAATTAGCGTCGCAAAGGTACATACGCTGTGTCATTTGCTGCCACATCCCCGACATATGTCGGTTCTCTTAGGTAGAACGCCATCGCTCGCAGCACATGCGGCCCTTCCCAACATGCCGTAGGGGCATCACGCACTACTGGAACATCCCGAATGTGAAGATAGTGCGTAAAAAGCGCTGCTGTTGTATAGCTAGAACAGGTCTGTTTGGGTAAAAATGCCCTTACTTCTGTTGGGGGTCTATCAAACTTAACATTACATGGCACCGCAAATTGGTCAGTAAGATATCAATAACATCGTGTTTGACGGTGTTCGCTGAAGTCAGGTTAGCGCCTACCACTATGAAAGAGCGGGTCTGTACCTTGTCAAGCGATGCATGGAAAGCCATGAAAAGGCACTGCCCGTCTGTCGGAACTGATACTGGCTTCCCCTTTCATGTCCCCTTTCATCACCCATTTCACTACTGACATGACACCGCGTCATCAAGTAATGGATGTACAACCTTCTCGATGGCCACTTCCCCGTCTTCGTTTCTAGGTCGAGATTAAAGAGTCCCTTCTTGAGGCGTTTCCGCAACCATAACCACATCCCTGTCGTGGTAAATCTCATAATTTCGATCATCACAAACTGCCGTTTCGACTATTGGTCTGTCTTTGTCTGCATCCATCCATTGAGAATCCAGAGATAATTGAATGTTGGGTGCCACCTCGTATTGTGTCTACACTGCTGGAAGGCCTCGTCAACGTCAGTCGTTTTTTCGTCACTGTTGCGTGTAAATCCAGCTGAGGCAGATGAAATAGCACCGCTACCATCCATTTCGCCGTTCACTTTCGTCGGATCCTGCCCCGTCTGCCGATCACTGCGGCTCTCTTTCACTTCTAATTCGCTGTCTGATTGTTCCAAATCACCCATGAGCTCCTCGTATATGGCCTTTGTCTCTTTATATCGCGCCGCCGCCGTTGTTGCAGTTCTCCGACCCGATACCCTGTGAGTACTACTCGTGTCGGGTCTTGACGTCGCTGTGCGCTTAAGCTGAAGGTATTACCGCTTCTCTAGCCACCTCGGCTCCAATAGTAAGTCCGTGTTGTTCCTAGGAATGTTTCTGTGCTACTGAGAGTTGTGGGTGTGTCGGATGCGCTGCAGAAACTCACACTGTATCCCTAATATTACTTCCACGCTTCCTGGAACGCCCAACTCTGCGGGATGAGCGAGTCGCACGTGTTACCGTCATTTCCGGACAGTTTCGTCGCATTTCCCACGTCCTGTACGTTGCGGTAGAAACCGTTGTTACGACCGTAATACCGGCGCCCGTAGGCCGTCCCCACACCCTGCGATTGTCTCCGGCAATTAAGTGCCATCAATCGAGTTTAAAGTTCCGATAGCTGAGTGCAGTCTGGTAAATCCGCATGCGGTGACAATTTTTTTCGTGTCGTCCAATATATTCGTGTTGTCAGCGCGAACGCGCTTTCCCGAGCTTGGTGTCCTTGACGTTGCATCTGCTTTGAAGGTGCGCTGGACTATAACAGCGAGTGCAGGGAGATGTTTGCATTTTCTAAAAGTGGCGTAGAAGCACCATTTTCGTGCCAACTTGATGGAAGTGATCCCCGATATTTGGACTGGACAGACCCGTGTAATAAGAACTACAATCCAGTAAGTATTTTCTAGCTACGTCATCCCTGGAACCCCAGGGTGGCGTACATCATCTACTATCCCTTTAGTTATGTCTGCAAAAACCTGAATGAGATGTAGCGCGTCCAAGTTTTCGGTCCCAATGCCCAAATAGCGTAATTGCGAGCTAGCAACGGCGGAGGGCAGATCATCGCTCTTTCCGCTACAGCCATTAAGACTATCACGCAAAGTTTAGAAGTTTCATTTACCCAGCTGACAGCCAATTTCTTGGACATGAAGGTAAATAAAAAAGTGTACTCCTCATCAAAAATCACTCTTTGTGCAGCTTAGAGAAATCTCTTCATTTTGGCCTTGTCTTCAGCCGTAGTCGTATTGCTTGCTGCCATTTCCCTTAGTACCGACTGGCGCGGTATACCTTTACCGAGTCGAAAGTGAGCTGGTACATCGACGATGAGCGTTGCCTCTATGTGTGTCTGAAGAAGTGACAACAGGGCCGCTTTCTTGTTAGCTGTAGCTGTACAGCTTAGAAATTTGGGAGGAGTAGGAAGTTCAAGTCTTCGCCCCAAATACGCTTCCATTACCGCTTTTTCGTCCTCCGGCATGGCCCTGATTGCAAAGTAGGCATGCAGCGAGTATTTACAGGTTGCAATTTGATACATACCGGTAATCTCTCGTTTTTGTTCCTTTAAAGCTCTGGATTCAGCCGTTATCTCCTGCCGAAGTCTGGTCACTGCCTCAGTTGACCACACGTCAAGTTCGTGCTCTTCCGCGCCAGCCGTGGTAGGCTGGATGCTCCCATTGATTTTGACAGCTTCAATATCTCGTTTCTCCGTCCTCGGTGCTGCGACAGGAGGATCAGAAGGTCGAGGCGGCCTAAGCGGCAGCGCCGATGTTTGCCCACCACTCATTTGGGTGGTGATGATAAGGTGTTCTGTTTTTGTTATTTCGTGCGTATTGTGGGGTTAACTATACGCAATTGTCTTGTAGTCCTGTATTATATGTCAAATTGCCTACCGACGAGATCTTGAGTAGCTTTACGGTTGTTGTTGCTAACACAGCTTGAAAATCTTCCACATTTACAAGCTGGTCATTTGGACGACGCGCTACGTGAGCGTTGCTGTAATGGGGCAACCTATTACATAAGTAGTTATAGGATTAATACATAATTACATAAGTAGGCATAGGGCAGTATCCGATTAGCGGATACTGCGCGTCATGTTATTATTGGTTTATTATTGGGGTGCCAGACTTAATAATTAGCCAATAATAAATTGACTTCCATATTGAGTGGTTCCCATGAGCTAGGGAACATATTCGCACTTACTGCGAATTAAAACTAAAACAAAACTAAAACAGAGTTATATTTGCGAGTTAATTAAGAGCGCTTCCTCAACGCCCTTTTAATGTAAGACGGTAACGGGTCCTTAGCCCGTTACACCTGGTAGCACTTCGTAGTCCTTCCAATGCCCAGATTCGAGATGAACATGGACGAGTCTTCGGTGGCTCCAGCGGTCTCGCTGGAGCATTCTAATTTTCCACATCTCACCTCGGTGGAGCGGCAGGCACTACATGCTGTGTCTGGTGGAACTATTGTGACGTCGCTGCTGAGCACAGCGACGTCCGATGATCAACGTGCCGCCATTCAAGACTTTATGGTGCGCGAGCTCGCCGAAGCGAATCGGCGAGTATTGACTTCCTCGCGCACTTCGCATCATGACGCTATCAAGATGGAGACGTCAACGTACTCCGGTGATGGTCCGGATCGTCTCCCCCTTAATCGCTGGCTCCGTGAGGTGGATATTGCAATGGCATCAGGATCAATTGACGCTCCGACGGCAAAAGAAATTTCCTGCTGTCTCGGCTTGTTGGAAAAACCAAGGAATAGACTCTCGGAAAGCTCGTCGTAGATGAGTCGGAGTTCCCCACGCTGGACGATATCCAGCGTGACTTACGACTGGCTTTCGAGCCTCCTCAAGATGAATCTCGCTTGCGTGCAGATTTCTTCTCACTCCGACAGGGCAAGCTGTCGATGCGTGACTACGTGCAGAAGACACGTCATCTTGCTTCGTGCATTACCACGCAGCCAATTGACATGGCTTCACAAGTCCATGTCTTTATTTTTGGTATGCAAGAGGGCATGACGCGTTACTGCCTCACACGTGCTGAGCCAAAGTCCCTCGAGGAGGCATTTGCCCTCGCGCTTCGTGAGGATTACACTGTCGCGTTGTCGTACCTGCACGCAGCGCCACAACATCCCCGGAAGTCTGGCCCAGAGCCAATGGAAATTGATGCAATTGAGTCCTCTCGTGGTCGCGGCAAATCATTAAGCCGCGACATTCGCAATCCTAACACGATGAAGTGTTTTCGCTGTGGTAAAACAGGCCATCGTACGGCTGTCTGTCGTGCACCTGCGTCGGTGACGATGAACACAGCTGTCTCACGAGGAGACGCTGTGTCGTCGGTGGTCCCGCACAAAAAACGAGCGGTTCCAGTAGGCGTGGGGCGCCCTACTGGCAGAAATGGAGCCCCGAGTACTCAGGTGGCAGCTCGGGCTCCAAGCCCCAAAGTGATTCACACCCACTTCAATGCCACCACCATGCGCGATGATTCGAGACTGATTATTATTAGTCTCATCGTCGCTGGAATGAAGCGACCACTTCGAGCGTTGTTGGATTCTGGCGCTTCCAAAAACTTCTTTCGTGCATCCTGTTTGTCTCTTCTCCCATCGACTGTCACGGTCCGAGAAGGTCCAGGTGACATCGTTGTCAAACTTGCCGATGGACAACCAAAACGTGTCCCGCGTAAAACAGTGGTTTTACCGTACACTTTCGACGGTTTCCAGAGCAACGACGAATTTTTGGTGTACGAGATGAACTATGCATTTGATTGCATACTTGGGATACCGTGGCTGTCACGGTATCAGCCGAAGATAGATTGGATATCTCGGTCCGTCAAACGACGAAGCGGTTATGACGTCAGTGAAGTGTTTACTCATTTGCTGGTCGCTTCATCCGATTGGCCTCACGTCAGGGTCGTGAACGAACTCGCCACGACTAGTAGTCAACACAGAGAGCGCGATGTCCCTCTGTGCGCAATATGTTCCGTTACACTGACGGAGACAAAGAACGAAGCGTTCGAATAGCGGTTCCCGCACACACAGACATCGGTCGAACAGGGGTTCCCGATTCTCAATGAGGCGGTCGATCAGGGGCTCTCGCATACAAGCACATCGGACGAGCAGAGGCTCCCAATCAGTTTCGAGGCGGTCGAGCAAGGGCTCCCGCGTACAAGTACATCGGACGAGCAGAGATTCTCGATTAATATCGAGGCGGTCGAGCAGGAGCTCCCGCAAACAAGTGAGGCGGTCGATGACGATCCCCCGTCTTTGATTGGAAATGTGTCTTCTGCGCTCCCGAGATTCCAGTACTCGGTTGTTACGTCAGCAAGGAAGGTGTCCGCGCTGATCCTGAGAAGATATCATCGATCTGTTCCTGGCCAACGCCCAGGGACCAAACTGAATTACGTCAATGGCTCAGTCTGGTGAATATTTTGCATAAGTATACGAAGAACTATGCTGAGCTAATTCATCCATTATCGTCTTTGCTCAAGAAAGACGCAGTATGGATATGTAATGCAGAACATCAATCTGCCTTCGACTCCGTAAAGAAGAGCTTGTCCGAGGCACCGGTGCTGATGCTACCTGATGATGCGGTGGAGTGGCGATCACAAAATTTATGATGTGATCCCAACTCTCCACTGGCACCCAGACAACCGATTATCGGAGGGGGTACTTCGTTTCCGTGCAACTTTCCTTCCTTTCCTTGTGTACCCGTCGGTAGGGCGGGTAGCACTCTTCTCGGTGGACTTGAGTCGATGCTGAACTTAACTGTGTTTGGGATAGCTTGGGGGTGACCGCGCAGAAAATCTTCACGCGGTCGAAGGGTTCTTGTAGGTTCTCTATCCGAATCACCCTGATCTCTCTTGAGATCACCTTGTCCAAAAATGTAGATACTTGATCCACTTGAGATACTTGATCCACTTGATATACTTGAGCCGTCTCGCGATCTTGTACCTTGTCCTTTTCTGTTGTGCTGCGTCCAATCGCAGGGGGAGTTGTTGGTTGAGAATTCTTGTAATCCCTGGCCAAACAATCCAGGGATATCACTTGTGTCTAGGCGTAGCAGATGCTCTTGAGTCGTCGGGGGGCCAAAATTATCCCACCCGGAAGAGAAGCTTGCGTGTCTTAGAAGTAAAATCGAACTCTGTTTAATGTTACCCAATCACATACCAAAACCTATGAATCTGCCTATCTGTAGACTAGGATCTACTGCCACGTGTTGCACTTTCGGAAAAATCAGGTCTCAATGCGTGGACCACATACCTCCGATCGCGGCTGACGGATTAGGTCTACGGATAGCGGTCGACGGATCTTGGTTGACGGATCACGGTCGACGGATCGCGGTCGATCTACAAGGTGCGGGCCACATTTAATATTGTGCGACTTACACTTTGCGAAATATGGCTCATTCGCTTCTCCACAGTCGTCGCCTGCATTGGTTTTCGACATACAGTGTCGATCTAGCTGTTTATCGTCTCTGCTCTATTGTCTTGGTCTTCTTATTGGATTCTTTCCCATCTTCTTCGGCTTCCAAATCTGTGGCCCTCTCCAGCTCAGATGATTCCATCTCCGTCCCTCCTATGAATACATTGATCGTTTCGGGATCAGAGCCATTTCGTGCCACCCAAGGCCGGTCCGATGGACCACCAATTCTGCTCCCATCCACGCGAATTGAGTTACCGCCGGTGGTGGATCGGCAAACTTTGACATCCTCAATTACGGCGATCTATGATCGCTTGGATGCTCAAGCTGCCATCGTGGACAGCTATCGTTCTTTGGAGTAAGCGTTGGGGGAGCAGGAGGTGCGCGGTGATCGGCTGAAACGTGAACTTCAATCCTTCCGGGACGTAGCGCCTCCTCTAATCGAGTACGTTTTGAAATCGGTACCAACGGCTCCAAGAACAATACCAACGTGCGATCCACAAGGCCGAAATTTTCGAGGAAGAACTGGGCAAACGAAAAGATCAATCCCAGAAAATCGCAAGCTTGAAATTCGCCCTGTTCAAGGCTAATGCGGCGACTCAACATACGCAGGAAAGACACCGACGGGTTTGGCCGTTGTTGAACAGATTCTGACATAACGGTTCCAACTTCAGCAAGCTTCTCTTCAGAATCGGCTGGATAAGCTTCAAACTAATCACGACTATCACCTTGGGGAAAGTAATCGCAAGGATGTGGCCTTGGGCCAGCTACGTCGAGAGATCGCGGATTGCGAGATGGAGCGTGATAGGGCCGTCGGTGATCGGGACTCTCTTCGATCGCACTTGGCCCAGCTAGCGTCTGGATCACTTCCAATACCGCCAGTGGGTCATTTCGTTCCCGTTACCTCGGCATCCCCCGGGTGCAAGCGTTCTTCGTCTACCCCGATATCGGACCCTCCTCTCAAGCGTTCGCGAACCGCGGCTCTCTCTTCTCCTCCAGCTTCATCGGGCTCTGTCCAAGGGACCACTCCTTCGATCTCCGAGGATATTCCAGCGCGATCCACCACCTCAGCGCGATCCGCCACCTCAGCGCGATCTGCCAATTCAGCGCGATTAGGGGGGGCGCAATTTAGACGTTCCAAAGTCGAAGGCGAAAGCCAAGAGCAAGAATTCTACACCACTGAAGGCCAAAAGCAAGACGAAAATTCTCACTTCTTCGAAGACCAAATACAAGAAGAAAAATCCTGCACCTTCACGCTCGAAAGGCAAAAAGAAAATTCTTACGCCTCCTTCTTCCGAGTCGAGCGACGATGAAGAGTTTTACGATTCTGGGGACTCTCTGCTCGCTGCTTTATCCGGATCGCGTTCTTCCTCCAGGCGCCGCGGCTCGGCGCCTGGTAACTCTGCTCACACTGGATCACCCGGTTCCCCCATTACTATCGACGTTTCCAGTTCGAAGTTCGGCGTTACTGCCAGCTTCGCCTACGCAATCCCGTACCGCTTCGGCTAAAGTCTCGAAAGTGGACCTTTTTGGAGAGCCCTCTAGTGATTCCGAGGGTGCTGTCAGCGTCACCAGTGAATCTCGAGAGAAGATCAACATTTTGCTCCTGCTGCAAGAGTATACTGACTTGCCGGATACTCAAGGGCAAAGAAATCAATGGATCCCTGGGTATTGCAATAGGACTCCTCGGTCGTCAGCCCAAGTTGCTCCATGGTCGGCTCGACGAATCAGTCTAACCAGCGTGGCTGAGTTGGAAGTCGAATATTTGTACAAGCACCTGTCCAAGCCAAAGGGGTATCCTTTCCTGGTTGCACCCACGTCTCGAGTGCCGCCATCCGATTCACTGTGGATACCGAGATTGGTAACTTCGGAGCAGATCGCCGCTCTTTATGCCCAAGAACCCTGGAAAGATCTCAATGTGCCGATTACCCCGGTCTCATTCCCAGTAACTGGGTGGTTTGCTGAATTGAAGCAACTCTACCTCGAGTTCGAGGATCGGCACCGACAGGCGCTGTGGGAATCAACCCATCCGCTGCATTTGTCGACAAAGCAACGGGACAACGATCCCGGCATAGCGAACTTTTGAAGAGAGCGCAAGCAGCGTCGGTCGCGATCCGGGCCCCGTTGGAAAACCGTACTTCGACTTGTCTTGCGAGGCATGATATGGAACATTGTGATTTGGACATCTTGTTGAACCCCTTTTTTCTCCATTTCCCTTTCTCTTCGGAGATACCAGTGTGGTACCCTGGTTTGGGACAACAACGGAAAAACATTCCCAATCTGATGACTGCACTGACGATGTTGGATGCTGCAGAACCTTGGCGCAACCAGTACCGATTTGCGATCGCGGATCATCCAGGATCTTCTCTTGCCCGCCTTTTTCATAAAATCTTTCCGCAGTAGCATCCGTGATCAGAGAACATTGCTTCGATAATTCAATACCATTTTCCTTTGTTTTTCATCTCTTCCATCTTCTTTCTTGGGCTTTTCAGCCGCGATCCGGCCTCCCTGACCTTCGGTCGCTATACGCATCATACACTAACTTACTATCCAACACCCTATACAATCTTCTTGCATATGTTATCACTCCAAACAACTAGATCGTCATTATCCACTCGTTCCTTCTTCATGCGACTGCATTACTTCAAAACGGTTCCTGCTTGCCCGATCGCGATCGAACTCCTGTAGTAGAGCACCACAATTTAAATCTACTTCGTCAACCCAGGATGGGTCACTGAACCTTTTCCATTGTACAAGAAATTCTCGATGTATTCTGTCGTAGCGAGTCTTTCTTCCGGATCGCATATCCACAATCTTCTCCACCTCAAATTCGTCGTGATTTAAACTGCAAGTCCAACTATCTTCCGGTAACATGGCTTCATCAAAATCTAAGCGATTCGATTCATCAACCTCCAGCAAATGTTTTGGGCGATCCGGGAACTTCCTCACTCGTTTCAACTTCGAGATATGCACCACTGGGAATAAAAGATACGGCGTACCCGCGATCTCCAAACGTACATCGTGTTCTCCACATAATTCTGCAACTCTAAAAGGTCCATGCCACATGTGAGCTTAATTCCTGGCATATCCATCTTTCACTTGATCTAGCTAAAACCATACTTGTGATCCCTTTTCGATCCCATGTATTTCCGGATCAGCATTATGCTGTTCAGCCCGATCTTGGATCGCGACTTTTAGACGATCATTCACTACAGCTCTTTCACGTTTGTATTGGCTTTTTACATAATACCGCCATCTCCGTGGCTCCGAATCACGACGTTTCGTGCTTCCCAATGGTAAGGTTGCTTCCAATGTCGATCGCGGATCCCAGCCGTGAATTAAGTAAAATGGGGTGTCACCTCGGACGCGATCTTGGGCGGTACTAAGCGCAAATGTCAATCTCTCTGCGTATTCGTCCCAATCCCATAAACCTACGTCTGTTACATACATCTTCAAGGCTCGCGTCAATGTTTGTACCATTCGCTCCGCCGTTCCATTTGCTTGGGGTCGATATGCCATAGTAGCGCGCTGTTTCTGTCCTGCGATCCGATTAAATGCCCTGAAAAAATCTGACATGAACCCAGGTTCTCTATCGTGACGGATCGCTTCACTCGCACCGAATCTCCGAAAGACACATTCCTCATAATTTTCTGCGATTGTCTGCGCAGTTCTAGACGAACTTGCCTTCGCGATCACATACCCGGAGAAAAGATCCACCCACAGCAAAAGTTACGTATTTCCCTTAAAAGACCTTGGTAGCGAAGGAATACGATCCATAGCAATTATTTGAAACGGATATGTTGCTTGTACATTCCCCGGAGATTCACCGCGGCTCGTGGGACGCCCTTTCCCGGTTGAGCAGTCAACACATTCCCCCACATAACGTTGGACACTCCGATACAACCCTCTCCAATGGAAATTCGATCGAATTCTTTGGTAGGTTCTACCGACTCCTTGATGTCCATCTTCTAAGCTTGTATGATAGTGATGTAAGAAATCCTGCTGCAAGAGTTCTGGTACGACCAAACGTAACAATTCCTCACGCCCTTCAACGTTATCGGCCGACTTGGGGCAGAAAAATAACAGTCCACTTTCGTCCACTTCATAATCCGGCGCGATCCGAGCACATAATTTCGCCTCCTCATTATCCAGACGGTTTACGTCCCCGATTAGATACTCTTTCAACTTAGCGATCCAACTTTCCTCTTCTTGTGTTTGTTTTATTCGCTCAATCCGAATTTGCTGTACAATTTCTTCCTGCATGGGTTCCGGTTGTTGCCGTCTTCGAACCGCTGATCTGGTAATCGCGGCCATTTTGACGACCCGATCAACACATTTTGGCGTCAACAGTTCACCCAATCGGTTCACTAACATCAACTCTTGCAAGTCTTGATCCGACGTGATCCTCGTGCCCTTTTCTTGTTGCAACGCTGTGCTCGCCAATCGATCTACACTTTGGTTCCAATCTCGTTTCATATGTAGGAACTCGTGGATCGGCCACGCCCGAAGCTTCTCCATTGCTCTATGTCGTAACAACTGCAAACCAGGAGCCTTGCTATCAATTTCGCCCCGCATCTGTCGAATCACTAGATTGGAATCGCCGCAGATAATAACGCGTCCCCTAGTCTGGTCCGCTAATAAGTCGAAACTGAGGAGCAACCCTCTATATTCTTCTTCATTCACGGTCAGACCGGTAGCAAATTCAGAAGCGGCAGCCACGATCGTCCATTCCGGCAATCTCCACACGATTGCACTGTACGCTCCGCCTTTCTTCTTCACCCTGGCCAATCCATCGAAACTGACGACCAAAAGACTTTCGCGTTCCTCCACCGTAGGCGGCGGTATACGTATCGTCTGCCTTGGCTGCTTACGTGGAGCGATCGCAATCAACACTTCGTCCACTTCTTCTCGGGGGGTTATACTCGCAGCCAGCGTACCCAGTATTTCGTCCTCACCCTTCTCACTTCGGCGGATTTCCAGCGTCCAGTTTGAAAGGAGCGCAGCCCATCTTCCTAATCTTCCGTTGAGACCCGAAGATTGTAACAGCCAAGCCAGCGTTGAATATCGCGTAAGCACAGTGATCTCACGTGAAACGAGCATCGTGTAGCAAATATCCAGTATCCGAAGGAGGGCCAAGACCTCTTTCTCCACCATTCCGTAGTTAACTTCGTTTGGCTTCAACGTACGACTTGAGAAAGTAACAGGCCAATAAATGTCTTCATGTTCTTGTAGTAATGCAGCCGATATCGCCCATTTGCTGACATATACCACGATCACAGGTGGTCGGTCAGGATCAAAATTTTCAAAATCGGCGTTGCAGCTATTATAGCTTTCAATAGGGTGAATGCGATTATGGCTTTCTCCCATCGATTCCTGCCTTCGGGATCCTGATCGTCCCCGGTACTAATATCCAGATCGTGATCGTCCCCAACTTTTAAATGTGGATCGCACTTCGGTCTAGCATCAATACTGGACATCTGAGCGTCACTAGCACGGGTGATCTCATGAAAATCTGCTTCCCGTAGCTCATATAGCACCGATGCATAAATCGCAAAGTCTTCAAATAAACCGACTGTAGTACTTCAGACTTCCCAAAAATGATTGCATAGATCGCAAATTTTGAGGGAATGGAATATTCACAAGCGATCCCAAATCTTTTGGATGAGCTTCCAAACCTGCAAGCGAGACCTAATGGTCCAGGTAATCCACTTTACAACGTCCACAAAAACTCTTAGCCACACTAATTGATAAATTCCACGTATTGCACGCTTCCAACAATCGTTCCACCTTCTCATAAAGAGACGTCCACGATGTAGCAGGTATCAGTATATCGTCAATATATGATCGCCGACCTAACACCGATGGTCTCGGATCGGTATCTGGTTCACCTTCAGTAAACACGTCGATCGGCTTTGACAATTCAGCTGGAATTGAATCAGAACTTGTACCGATTTTAAATACCCATACAGAGCAATGTCAATCAATCGCTGGTAGATTTGAGGAGCATTCTTCAATCCGAATGGCATTCGTAACCACTAAAACAAACCTGACGGTGTAATAAATGCAGAAATCATCCTCGCTCTCTCTGTCATTTCTACTACCCAGAATCCACTCCATATCCAGGGAACAATACCACATAGCTTTATCCATATCTTGCAATAAATCACTGATCAATGGCATAGGGTATACCATCAATCGTGTCAACTGGTTCACTCTACGATAATCGATACATAATTGAATATCTTCGCCATTTTTCTTGATAATCAGTACAATTGGTGAAGCCCACGGCGACGTAGATGGCCGAATGATCTTGGCAGACAATAATTCCTTAATCAAATCAGCTAATTTCTCTCGAAACTTGGGTGCCACTGGCCGTACTCTTTGCGCGATCGGGTTTGCTCCTCCAACATCAATATCACAAACCACTTCACGCGCCGCGGGGGGTAGGTCATTGCCTTTTCCGATGAGCAAGTGGCGGTTCTTCCAGATCAATTGTCGTAAATTCTCCTGATCCTCTGTCAGCGGTACTCCAGGGTCGCCAACTTGAATGTCCTCGATAGCAACCTCCACTGTAGGCGTAAAAATTTCTGGTAGAATCGCCATATGTTCATCCACATCTTCAGCGAACAGCTCACCGCTTTCGTGAATATATACCGAATCTTTTGGCGATGCATCTTCTGTTGGTATTTCATCGATGACAACTGTGGCGGATTTGTTGCCTTCTTGATCCGACGTTTTCTGTTCTTGATGCGATATTTCTTGATCTTTCTTGTTCGTCGCAATCGTCCTTAGATCCTCGATCGCATCACCCAATCGATCTTGTTACGGATCATTTCCTTCAATTTCGGGGATCGCGTTGTTCTCGACTATGACCGTATTGATCACAAAAGGCACTTCTTCTGAATGATAATCTTCCCTATCCAAATGATCTTGGTCATCGATTTGACCTTGAGTTTCACCGTCGTAGATCGCTGCTTCGCAAGTTTGTGGCGCGATCTCGTCAACGTTCGTGATCTTCTCGATCTCTTCTTTTCTTGGGCGTGTTAATATCTTAGTTGGTGTAGGATACGACGGATGATCTACCAACGGTCCTGTCTGCTCCTTCGGGAGCTCTTCCTTCCGATCTGTGGTTGCTTCATAGGCCAGAGTCAGCCACTCATTATAACGGCGCGATCCAACCGAAACATACCCAGGTGATCGGGGTATCATATCTATAGCCATCCACCAACCTAACGGAGATCCGTGATTTACAATTACTTCTCGATCCACTAGATTTTTCAGCTGCAAATATTTAATCCGACCCGGTCCGGTAGTCACATTCGGTATCCATTTTTGATCTCTTCTTACCCAAAACCTTAGCTTTCGATGCACCACTACCAATCTTTATTTCTGTCGATTCGCCTACTGGGATCACCACATACTGATCGTTAATCGTGATCGGCTGCATATTCGATCGATACGGTGGTCTTCGTCCCGCCAAGTGAATTCTGACCTCATCTGGTAAACAATGAGTTCCATCTGCCAAATCCAAGCGTATTCCAGCTGGGACCATAATATCCATACCCAAGATCGCTTCTTGGCCAACTTGATCACCCACCCAGATATCGAAATAATATACCAGTGATTCATTTAATATGATCTTGATTTTGGTTCGTCCTTCGGTCATATAGGTATTCTCACCAATTCCAATACATTCTTGCCTTTGGCTTTCGTCAATGACACATCCTACCTTACGAGCAAAGGTGGTGTCGACGATCGAGACTTCGGCTCCAGAATCGAATAGCATAGTAGCCCTCTCATTATTGATCTTGCCCACTTCCTTGGCCTGCTTGAACCATTTTCCTGGGGTATGATATTTCCAATACCCCCGTGATTCTCCTGGCGCTAGGTCGAGCTCCATCTTAGTAGGCGATCGAGCAAATTCATCAACTTTCCTCAAACTCGCTATTGAATGCATAGAATCCGAATCACATGTATTGATCGGATCGATCCAAGTGTTAAATTCTTGATATTTAAATCCCTTTTCAACAAATGCATAAATGCAGAGCCTAGAACGCTCGGCTCGTACCAGATTCCAACCTGGCGAGCGTCCTAGTTTAACATCTCTTCCGCTTTCGGCGGGAGTATCCCAGCATGCTTCGTCGGCACATACCACTGACGGATCAGATTGTAGAATTCTTCCATCGGGCAGTTCCCCCCTTCGTGCGTCTCCCCACAGGCCGTACACACGAAAAAACATTTGTCTGACGGATGTCCTTTGCGCCCACACTTCTGGTAAGTCAATCGTTTCCAACATCCGCGATCGTCATGTTACCTCGATCCGCAATGGGTACAGGATCTTGGTGGATCGACACGATCATGACTTTTACCTTGATCGGTCGCATTCTGTCAATCGCGGTATTCTATTGGCTTCTTCGCCTGATCCGGTGTTGCCGCTACAAACATACGATGTAGTTCAACTTCAGCGTCTGATTCACTTGATTCCGACCCTGATCCACTGTTACTCTTTCCAATATGGGTCGCTCTCACTGCGCGAGTCGGTTTTGATGATGCTTGATCGGGCACAGGAGTTGATCGCTGGCGAAATTTACTCGATCCCATCGATGCTTTGCCTTGACGAGTCTCCATGCGTTGATAGGCACGTAATGTTTCCTCCATATCGTCAGCATCGTCTAACCTTAATAGAGTCAACTGCTTTGCCAAATCACGATCATCTAATGTCTCGATAAAGTGTTCCACATGCTCTCGTCTTGTGGCCGGTGTTCCTTCTCGGATCGAGATCTTTGCTCGTATCGCCGCCACATTTAATCGATAACGATATTCCAATGGAGTCTCATTCGGCTGCTTCCTTCCGTGGTAATATTGTCTTCCGACGGATACTTTCCAATAGAGATTCCAATTATGTCAAGTTGTTCTGCTCAGCTGGCTATACCAATTTCGTGCTGGCCCCGTTAGCAAATCACACATTACGAGACACTTTTTCGCGTCAGGAGCCTGGTCACGTAAGAAAGCAGACTTGACTTTGCTGATCCAGCTTCTGGCTCGATCCTCATCTCGGTCTCGTCCGGTAAACTCCTTCAGATCTGCGATCGCCGATACCCGAATTCGCTGCGCAGTAATTCCACCATTTGGCATAGCTTCTGCTGCTGCCACCAATGGTCGCCTTAAGTCTTCCAGTCCCAGATCAAGCAGATCGAAATTATTTGATCGACTGTGACGCGATCCAACCGACTCCATCTCCACATCTGGAACATGTCTTTCTTGAGGAGTGGTCTGGATCCTTGATCGATCAGCACTTTGCTGGGCTAAGATACGTTGATCTTCCTCGTACTTCCTCATGGCGGCTTTGAAATATGAATTCAGCTGCCCTGATCCAATCGGATTCGCTTGTTGAGCCATGAGCGCATTTGTCGATCGCACTTCAGTCTTGATTGGCACCGTTCGTCTACGGATGAATGCTGCCCCTGACGGTCCCAGTGACATCCGTTGAATGGAGATCGACTCCTCTGAATCTTCTGCCTCTGCCTCTGATTCTGCTGACGCATACTGAGAAGAACCAGTTTGGTATGCTTCGGCGGTCAGCGTGCTCGCCTGATCGGCCACATAACGTCTTCCAGTAAGAGGGATTAGTTTTTCGAACAGCAATCGCCCTGCCTTGATCACTTGATCTTGATCGCATTCTATCAGTGTTTGCGCGTCAAACGCTCCAGCGGTGAGTCCGGCCTCCTTCATTAGTTCCATAAGACGACGGATCGCTTCCAACTGGTTTGACGTTTCTTTAGGGGCTGATACCGGCCCTTGTAACGACCCAATCAGCTTCGGCTTCAAAATTCTCAGTACTGGGTCGCTTGACAATAACGTCTTCAACTCCATCTGGTAGAAACACCTTTCCAGTTCTTCCATGTTCGGGTTTTCAGTTTTCGATACCTTATTTGTCGACTTCTTCTCTTGAAAGCTGCGATCGGCCGATTTCTTCCCTTGAACTTCATGATCGGCTTGTGGCGCCTTCATCTGCAACCGTATATTATTCGAATTTTTCTTCGTCAATTTTGCAGGAGTAGTTTTAGATAAAACTCTTTTGGTTTGGCCAAAGGATTTTTATTCGGCGAATCACGTTTTGCAACGTGACTCGCAGGGGTCCCCGAAGGGACCTGAAGAGGGGGTAGAGGTTTTTCTTCCAGATCGAGTGATCGATCTTCCTCTTTAATTTTCTTCTCATCTGCGCCCCTCCCAAAACGCTGATGATCCGGGAATCTTCTTTCTTCACGCGTCTGTGGCGATCCCTCAGCCTCTGACGCTTCAATCTCAGGTTCAGTCTTAATCTTGACATCTTCTCTTAGGGACTCACGGTGAAATCCCGAGTCACCAGAAGATCCGGGCACGCGCACCATTGTAGTTGAGTGGGATTCGCAAAATTGCTGATGCGATCCCAACTCTCCACTGGTGCCCGGACGACCGACTAACGGAGGGGGTACCCCGATTCCGTGTGTATAGCCTTCCTCACCTTGTGTACCCGTCGGTAGGGCGGGTTGCTCTCTTCTCGGTAGACTTGAGTCGATGTTGAGCTTGATTGTGTTAGGGATAGGTGGGGGGCGATCGAGTGGAATTCCTCACACGATCGCAGTTGTTCTTGGGGTGCTCTATTTGAGTCACCCTGATCTCTCTTGAGATCGCCTTGTCCAAAAATGTAGATACTTGATCCACTTGAGATACTTGATCCACTTGATATACTTGATCTTCTGACCACTTGAGCCGTCTCGCGATCTTGTGCCTTGTCCTTTTCTTGTTGTGCTGCGTCCAATCGCAGGGGGAGTTGTTGGTTGAGAATTCTTGTAATCCCTGTCCAAACAATCCAGGGATATCACTTGTGTCTAGGCGTAGCAGATGCTCTTGAGTCGTCGGGGGGCCAAAATTATCCCACCCGGAAGAGAAGCTTGCGTGTCTTAGAAGTAAAATCGAACTCTGTTTAATGTTACCCAATCACATACCAAAACCTATGAATCTGCCTATCTGTAGACTAGGATCTACTGCCACGTGTTGACCTTTCGGAAAAATCAGGTCTCAATGCGTGGACCACATATATCGGACCGCAGTCGACGGATCGCTATGGCAGATCGCGGTCACGGATCGCTATGGCAGATCGCGGTCACGGATCGCTATGGCAGATCGCGGTCACGGATCGCTATGGCAGATCGCGGTCACGGATAGCTATGACGGATCGCGGTGACGGATCTCTATGACGGATCGCGGTAACGGATCGCTATGACGGATCGCGGTGACGGATCGCGGTCGACGGATCGCGATGACGGATCGCGGTCGACGGATCGCGATGACGGATCGCGGTTGACGGATCGCGGTCGATCTACAAGGTGTGGACCACATTTAATATTGGGCGATCCACACTTTGCGAAATATTGCTCCTTCGCTTCTCCACAATGACTCGAAGCCATTCCACGTCGTATGTGACGCGAGCAATCTCGCTATAGGATGTGCCCTCATGCAATTTGATGACGAGGGTCGAGAGCGCGTCGTGAGATTTTCAATCACGACAGATGAAACCTGCCGAGAAACATTATCCGGTACACGACAAGGAACTTTTGGCTATGCGTTACGCGCTAATCAAGTTTAGAGTATATTTTCTCGGCGAAAATGTGTTTTCTATCTACACAGATCACGCATCATTGCGTACCGCCGTCAAGAGTCCTCACTTGTCCCAGCGTATGACACGGTGGCTGTCATTTTTCGCCGAGTATAATTTTGTGGTGCATTACAAGCCTGGCAAGAATAAAATTCTCGCTGACGCGCTTTATCGTCGTCCTAATTACGATCCTCGGCGCGACATGGGTCATCAAACGGAGTATGTTGATGACGACGAAGATATCTGTGCGTGTTGTATTGACCTGGGGCTTAATGCGATGATTTCGACCCTCCGTGCTGCCGATCCGAACTCATATCGCTGAATCCTACGCGAATGATTCCTTCTATGCAGGAATCATCAACTATCTCAGGGACCCGAGCGGAAAATTACTCGCGATAGTTGACGAAACCAGCACGCGACAACATCAAGCGTTACGCGCTTGACGGACCGTTGCTGACGTAAACGATGGACGTCTTTGATTCCCCGCGTGTCGTCATCCCTGCTGACGACGACCTTCCAGTCCGATTGGTTCATGAATTTCACGACAGCCCAGCTGGCGGACACCTGGGTCGCGAGAAGACGTTTGCGGCTATTTTTCGCGTATTTTTCTGGCCGCGAATGTATAAGTACATCCAGAAATGGGTACGCTTCTGTGAAACCTGTCAGCGTGTGAAGCCCGCGCCATCCTCACAAGCCTCATTGCGTCCGCTTCCGATTGCTACGGAAGCCTGGCGCTCGGTCAGCATGGATTTTACCTTTGGCCTTCCACCGGATGAACAGAAACGCACGGGCGTATTGGTTCTAGTGGATCGATTCAGCAAAATGGTGCATTTTGCTTCGGTCTCCGCCAACATTACGGCGTAGACGGCAGCGAAGATATTCATTGATCTTATCTTCAGGCATCACAGCTTGCCAGAATCGATTGTTTCGGACCGTGACCCGCGCTTCACTTCGGCTTTCTGGGCCGAATTATTCCAGCTATTAGGCACGCGGTTGCTTATGTCTACGGCGGCCCATCCAGAGACGGATGGGCAAACGGAGCGTGTAAACATAGTGCTCGAAGATGTCTTGCGCAGTTATGCTACATCGTTCTCGTCATGGAGTTCATTTCTTCCGCTTGCAGAGTTTGCAATCAACAATGCTGTCCATGCGTCAACCGGGTTGAAGCCCTTTTTCGTCAACAATGCGAGGCATCCTCGCGTTCCGGCGCTACTTGCTCTCTCAGCTTCAGAGCACCCTGTCTCAAAGCTTGATGGGGGAGTATCTACGGATGGAATTGCGCCGAAACTATTGATGATTGATTACGATGAGAATAAGGTTGCTGATGATGCACCTAATACTGGCAATTTGTGGCCAACGGCATATCGACTCCTGGCGCGATGCTTTCCATCGCGTCTCCCGTTGCTAATTTTGCCCCAAAAGAGAATACGTCGCCTGTAAGTTCGGCTGCAGTAACCGAATTTCTGCTATTACGACAAGGAATCACGCGTTTTGTGCGTGATGCATTACAAGAGGCAGTCGACCAGCAAAAGGAGAATGTAGACAGAAGAGGTCGAAAGAATATGTTGATATTTCGAGAAGGTGACAGAGTATTGTTATCAATAAGTGGATTACCGAACACCTCCGTGACGAATTTGGGCGCTAATCAGTTAGCGCCAAGATATATTGGCCCATTTCGGGTTGTTAAGGTGCATGGTGACGCTTACACGCTAGACATACATACATGCATCTATGTGTTTGCACCCGACGTTCTACTTCGGGCGCCTCAAGGGTTACCTGCCGGCGGATCTCCCTTCGAATATTCTCCGCTCTTCTGTGCCGGCTCAAAATACGACATCCCTTGACGACGACGCTAACGACGACTGGGACCAAGTCCTGACCGAACGCGTGCAGACTCGATCTGCTGGGGTCCTCCGAACGCAGTCGTCTCAAGCTGACGTAGACGCTCAACCAGTACCAGCTGCTCACGTCGAGTCCGCTCAGCAGCCTCAGTCGCAGCATCCGCACGGTCTTGAGCTCTCTCAGCCATCTCGCGAGCATCAAGTAGGGCATTCTTCGACTCCTCGGCTTCAGCGCGAAGTAGACGCAGCCCATCATTCGACTGTACAGGCGCCCGATTGCGAGAATCGGCGTTCATCGCCAGAGGTCTTCCGTCGTGATGTTCCTCCTCCCTTAGTTAATGCATCGGGTGCGCGACGCTGGATTGTCGACCGAATTGTCGATCACGAGGATCACAAGCCCCAGGCGCCGAGTAATAACTCGGCGCCCATGAAGAAGCGTGTCGAGAAACATTACAGGGTTCGCTGGTTGGGATATTCCCCGGCGGACAATACATGGGAGCCATCGAGTACGCTGTCCCAAGATGTCCCGGACGTGGTCGAGGACTATGAGTCCCGTAGAAAGATGGTGATCGCGACCGACGCTGCTGGTTCCATCCCCGATCTCGCGAGCCGTAATGCTCGCGAGCAACGAAACCACGACGACCTCCCGAGCGACTCCGAGACCGAGACCTATTACGAGGCTCGGGAGCATACGGATGATACGGTTGACGACCTCGGCTACGTGAATGCCGTCGGCGATCGTAAGGACGCGCTCTCACTAGCCGTAGCTCGGACACCTGGAGCTTCGAAAGGCTTCTCTCATAACGGGAAATCCATGGACGAATATGATCGGGCATGCCTCGCGCACACACCAAGTCGTCCCATTCCTGCCGGACCGGTCGAGATCTGCCCACGTTGCACGTTGGACATCCCTCACGAACGTGGACGTAACAAAGGTGATACTCGTCACACGTCATACGAAAGATGCGCCGGCGCAGGTCGCCAATAGCGTGTCTATCACGCGTTCCCTCGCGACCGTCTAACCAGGACGTGAAGGACGTTCCTTCACGTCGGCTCGCGTTTCAGCGCCTGATGAAGGCACACCAAGACCTCTGCAACGCATCGTCGGTATATGCGTTGTTCGTCGCCTTGCCTCTCACTGTACGGTATCGCGTGAAAAGGCCCTTCATGACCTCCAGTGGCTCGGGTTCGACAGCACCTTCAAGACCATACAAGCGCCACGGTTTCAAGTCCCCATCCATGACCTGCGGCGCCTGCTCTCTACGGATTGTCGCTTGGTGTTCCCAGTTCTGGTTGTCAGAGACATTGTTTCGTGGACGCCTAGGGTCCATGCTGCTCAGTTAAGTCTATCTGAGCAGGTTCGGAGTTACGCCGTTGGTCGAGAAGAAACTTCTGCGACTCGCGCTTACGTTGAGGTAAGCGCAACTTAAAGAGGGGGGTGATGTAATGGGGGCAACCTATTACATGAATAGTTATAGGATTAATACATAATTACATAAGTAGGCATAGGGCAGTATCCGATTAGCGGATACTGCGCGTCATTTTATTATTGGTTTATTATTGGGGTGCCAGACTTAATAATTAGCCAATAATATATTGACTTCCATATTGAGTGGTTCCCATGAGCTAGAAAACATATTCGTACTTACTTCGAATTAAAACAAAACAAAACTAAAAGAGAGTTATATTTACGAGTTAATTAAGAGCGCTTCCTCAACGCCCTTTTAGTGTTAGAAGGTAACGGGTCCTTAGCCCGTTACAGGACACCCTTCGATTATACTGTCAGAGTATAATATACCCTTACTGACTACAGTGAAAACAGATGCCTCAGAGCTTCACGTACACGACAGAGGAAGTCTTATCAACAAGGGGTTGAGAAGAAAAGAGAACTGTATGTAATATCGTTAAGCTATCTAATAAATGTGAATCTGTTTTGACCTTGTCTTAACTATATTGAAGTACACATATGTAATGGGCCACCCTCCGACTATACTGATTACAGTATAGTCTACTTTCACTGATTACAGTGAAAGCAGGTGCTCTAATTACCTCTCTTACACAAGAGGCAGAGGAAGCTTTACTTCTAAACGATACGCTTAGAAGTAGAGGAAAAGAAAACTGTATTTAATATTGTTAACTATCTAATAAAACTAATCTGTTATAACCTATGTTAACTATATTAAACTACAACTATGTATGTTGACAACTTGCCCTCCACTCATTGCGCGCGTCCATCGGTCATTGGTTAGCGCGTCGGTTGATATGATGGCCCATATCAACCAATTAGAGGGCATCTCCAACTTCAAGGAGATCTAGGGACAATATTGTAAGAAAAGGTAATATTGTCAAATATTATTAGTTATAATAATATTTTTATTGACACTTCATATAAGTGTCAATATTATGTAACGGGCTCACCCCGTTACATCACCCCCCTCAACCAACAGTCACATTAGTGACTATGGGAAAGGAGCACTTGTTGAATTTACTTTCATTCAACAATTTTACGCTATGAAAAAGTCAATGCGCGTCGCTGCTAAGGCAGCTAAGAGCTCGGCTGCACTCCTGTGTGCAGCCGCTACTGAGGCTTCACAGAGACACTAATGTGTCTGCTGGATGTCAACATCAGCCTGCAACGCCTGTTGCAGGTTCACGTAGCGCTTCGCCACGTGAAGATGTTGACCCAGAGTTAGTCGTTGACTACTCTGGTGAGTCGGATGACGCATCCGGCTCAAAGTCACCCGTTCCACTCCCGGGCTCTTCCCGGGATGATACCTCGTCGTCGGATGTTACGAAGAGGGATCGTGGTACATTGAGTGAATTAATGTACCGTGAAATGTTCGGGTCGTCTGATGAATCAGACGACTCTCCAAACGAGTCGAAGGATAGTGACTCGGGTGGGGACCGTAAGGGTGATGTCAGTGCTTCTACTGACATCAATGCTCATAGTGTCGGTACTTCTGTTGACACCACGCAGGAGGCTTTAGACCGCAACGTATTGCGTCTTGCTCCTGATCGCAAGCCGTGGATGCTACCCAAGCATCTGCTTGATCATTGGTCTGGAAAGACCAACGAACGGTTCCTCATACCGTTGTTTGATGCGTCAAAGCTTCATGGCCTTGACGCCAGTGCGAAGAACTTTCGCACTGAGAACGATTATTACATCGATGTGTTCCTTGAACATCGATGGTATGGCCCACACAAGAAGCGTGAGGCTGACGCGTTCCTCCAATCTTGGAACGCGTTTATCACCAACGTTTTAAACGTTGGGAAAAAGGCTTGGTTTCAAAGACTTTTTGCTAGCCGCAATAAGTTTGAAAACGAAGCACTTCCGGTGCATGCTATCGTTTGCACCGGTTATCTAGAGAGGCAGGCCTGTTATGCCTCTCTTGGGGCGACCCATGCCCGGGGTGCCTGAGCACCTCGTCAAGAGCGCCTAAGGAGGCGTACCTCCTTACTGAGCCCTGGTGGAGGGCTCGCATCTCTTCTGAAATGCGTGAAGGGATTGCTACTTTGCAATCCCTTTACGAGCGTGCTGGGCGCTCGTTTTCCGATGGTCCTTCACCATCGGGTGCCCCTTGTCGTACTGTTCGACAAGGCCGGGAACGTCGGCCATCAGTTGGGCCCGAGGTTCCCAGCTATCCGCTGAAGGCGAATAGCCACGCCACCGGACGAGATAACTCGTCCGACGTCCCTTCACCTCGCGGTGCTTTAGTAAACGTTCCGCGAGGAAGCGCTTTCCACCATGGGAGTCCACCAGCGGATGCGGTGGTGGAGGGAAAACCCTGTACGATTCTTTCATCGGACTTGGCTGCTGAGTTAGACGGGTTTGCCCGTGTAGCTCGTGAGCTACGTTGTGATGTTGATCACGAACGGGATAAGCGTCACCGCTTAGAGGACATTGTGCGACAGCTTGGGTTTGACCATGAGAAGTCTCGGTCAGACAATGCTGTCGCACTATTGGAGAATGAACGGCGACATCATTCTCTAAGTAACGAGCTGGCGACAGCTCGTCAGGCGATCGTCCAATATCATGGAACGATCTCATCTCAACACGACCAGGTATCGAATCTGGTTCGTAACAACACGAATCTGAAGGGGATTCTTGAGAGTAATGGCTATCTTCGTCGTTCGAAAAAGCCGCTTACTGAACGTACGGACGAAGACGTCCCACGTAAAACGTAGGATGCGTACGCATCCCGCGTGGCAACTCGATCGTGTATGCGTTGTCTAGGAGGCGCAGTACACGAAACGGGCCGATGTACTTGGGCAACAGTTTATTGCTTCCCACGTCAGTCACTACATGTTTAGGTAGGTTTACTGTTGACAGTAAAACTAAATCACCTTCAATAAATGTCTGAGCATTTGCCCTTCCATTATTGTCTGCGTTTCGCTTTTGCTTATCCACCGCTTCCGCGATGGAATCTTGCACGAAACGGACTACCGCTTCACGAGTCAGCAGGAAATCCTCAGCTGACTCGTTGCTTTTGGCTGCAGTGCATTGTGAGTGCACTACAGAGATATCGGTTACTAATTCAGCGAGAACATTACTGTTATCACTTGTGATACCTCGAACGATGCTAATATCTTCAGCATCGTTATCAGTAAGAGCGTCATCGCTCTTACTTTCTTCCTCTTCACCGAAGTCGAATGGTCCTACTTCGGTTACTTTCGCGTCGACCATAACGTCGTCGCGTGATGAGCAAGAGCCAGATTAGTTCTCGCTCAAGCGAGTTCCTCCCCCCCTTGAATTAGAGTCACCTTCTACTAAGGTGGGGACACGTGGATGGCGAAGGCCATTCACGTAGAACGGTGTATGCGTCGTAGACGCATGCACGGAGTTGTTGATGGCGAATTCGACCATCGACAAGAACTCACTCCAACTCGTAAACGAGTGGACGTACCCTCGAAGAATCTCTTCGAGGACGCGATTGGTGCGTTCAGTCTGACCATCAGTTTCTGGATGGTCAGAAGTAGACATTGTGAGCCGTGTTCCAAGTGTTTGAAACACGGAACGCCACAACTCAGCCGTGAACCGGGGGTCCCTATCGGACACAAGTTAACGAGGTAGACCGTGCAATCGAAAGATTGTTTCGATAAACACTCGAGCACAGACCTCTGCTGTGATCGACTCAGGTACAGCAACAAGATGTACCATTTTGCTGAACCTGTCGACAAACACGGGAATACCATTATTCCCGTGAGCGTCTTTGGGAATCCAAAGACGAAGTCCATTGATACGGACTCCCAGCACTATGCCAGAACGGGTAGAGGCTGCAATGGTGCACGGAGTGATGGACTAGGCTTCACTCGTTGACACACCTCGCAAGCACGCACGTACTTGCGCTCAAACTTATACTGGCGTGGCCAGTAAAAGTCGCGACTGACCGTGAGGTAAGTCTTCTCACGGCCGCGATGCCCACTTATTGGTGCATCGTGACATTTAAACATGATCCGTAACCTGAGATCATGTTGTGGCGGTACAACGACACGAGGCGTGTCGTTGTTGACGGCTGTGTAGTACAGTAAGCCGTTCCGCTGGGTGTATCGATCGAGAGAAGATCGATACATGGCAGGCAAGCGCTTCTTAGCTTGCGTGGATGGGTCCTTGAGATACTCCATCAGGCGTACAAGATCATTATCTTGTGCGCATGCCCTTCTAATGTCGTCGAGCTTACTCGACGACAAGACGCTGGTACTCAGCGTGGCGACAGTGGTGTTGACATCACTGTCGGATTGCACAGTCGGCTCTAGGTCAGGCCGACGTGAAAGAGCATCGGCGACGACGTTAAGTCGTACCGGTTTATACTTCACGGAGAAGTTGTACTCCGCGAAGAACGACAACCATCTCGCCATTTGTTGCGAGAGGTGTGGACTATTTACAGCCGTGCGTAGTGACGCATGGTCTGTATATACAATGAACGGTCTATCTCCTAAGAGATAGACGCGAAACTTAGCCAGTGCATACTTCATGGCAAGGAGTTCCTTGTCATGCACTTGATAGTTGCGCTCGGCCGGTTGCAGCTGACGCGATTGATAACAGACGACACGCTCTGACGCCGTCTGTATCATATTGCATCAGTGCACAGCCGATTGCAAAATCGCTGGCGTCACAGACCACATGAAATGGTCTGTCTTGATCGGCAATCGCCAATACTGGCGATTGCATCAAGCTTTGCTTGATACGTTCAAAGGAACGCTGACAATCAGCGTTCCAGTTCCACTTTACATTTTTCTTGAGTAAACAAGAAAGATGTACTGTCATTTCGGCGTAATTGCGCGAGTACTTGTGCAAATACGCCGCTAGCCCAAGGAACTTCCTTAGTCCCTTGACATCGACTGGCACTGCCCAGTCGGTGATCGCCTTGATCTTCTCTGGATCAGGGCGTACGCCGTTCTTTCCGACGATGCACCCAAGAAGTGGTATTTCGCTAGCTGCGAATATACACTTCTTGAGGTTGGCGTATAACTTATGCTCGCGCATAAGTGTAAGAACCTTACGGACGTGGAGTCTATGGACTTCCACGTCTGTTTTCCCGTCCATAGCTCGACTATGGACGAACACATCATCGAAGTAACTCGGTGCGAATTCGCGCACCGGTCTCAATAGATGTGAAACACATCTATTGAATGTGGCTGGTGCATTACGGAGCCCTTGCGGCATCACCAACCATTCCCAGAGCGTACCACTGGGAGTGCTCACTGCTGTGTACGGGATGTCCCGTTCACGCATTAGGATCTGATAGAAACCATCCATCAGATCCATGGACGAAAAGATGGTACTCTTAGACATACCATCTATGATTACGTCCTTTCTCGGTATCGGCGTTTGTGCCGGTATCGTTGCAGCGTTCAACTTATTGAACGCGTGCACTATCCGCCACCCTCCTGTGGCCTTGCGCACACAGAAGGTCGGAGAGTTGTGAGGTGAAGTTGACTCCCTCACATGGCCCGCTGCTAGGCGATTGGCAAAGAACTTGTCGATCGCCTCGACCTGTTCCCGAGGCAGCAACCACTGCTTCATGACACAATAATTTGTGCCAGGAACAAGGTCGATCTCGTGTCGAGTACATTTTTCCTTAGGTAACTCGCACGGAACGGATTCAGGGAATACATCCTTGAATTCGACCAAATCCTTGTACAAAGGATTTGACTTCAGCGACTCCCAGGATTGCGATGTATATCGCTCAATCCGAGTCTTCTCATCAAGGACACTTTCGTCCATTGATGAGCTGCTGAGAACCCGTTCGTTCTCGGCAAAAACTGTTGCTGACCGAATGTCAGTCATGTACTCGTCCTCTGCGACGAGCACACAGATCTGCTTGACTTTGCCACTACGCAGATCACGCAAGAACCTTTTAGGTTCTAGCGTAGGCAACTGAGTTATCTCCGAAGTTAACTTCGGAGGCGCGATCAGATCAAGCGTATAAGCGCCTACGTTTGATCCGTCATTAACCAAGAAGTTCAACGTCTCGGTTACTTCCTGGGGACTTATTCCCTCAGGGCACTGGGGACTTATTCCCTCAGTGATTATTTCCTGGGGACTTATTCCCGCAGGCTCGATGAAACTTGTTCCATCGACTTCCTCTAGCTGTGGTGGCGCAACCACAGCGAGATCCTCTACGATCAACTCTCCAGTTGATCTAGGATTACCGTGTTGCCGCTTCTGGACAACCGGTTTACTCTTCGGTGAATGCTGCCCTCTAGGCGAGCATTCATGTCCCGGTCCACTCGACTTATTCGGGTGGTGGACCTTCGGCGCTGCCTGTGCTTGTGCACAGCCGCCGGCAGCTTGCTCCACAGCGTGACTGTCTATCACGCTGAGTTTTTGTGCAGTCGTACTAACGACCGAACCACAAGTGAGGCCATCACACTCACTCGTAGTACATTCACACGCTTGTGAACGCTCCAAGACGTTCATCAGATGGCCATCTGATGAACGTGTGTCTTCGGCGCTGCCTGTGCTTGTGCACAGCCGCCGGCAGCTTGCTCCACAGCGTGACTGTCTATCACGCTGAGTTTTTGTGCAGTCGTACTAACGACCGAACCACAAGTGAGGCCATCACACTCACTCGTAGTACATTCACACGCTTGTGAACGCTCCAAGACGTTCATCAGATGGCCATCTGATGAACGTGTGTCTTCGGCGCTGCCTGTGCTTGTGCACAGCCGCCGGCAGCTTGCTCCACAGCGTGACTGTCTATCACGCTGAGTTTTTGTGCAGTCGTACTAACGACCGAACCACAAGTGAGGCCATCACACTCACTCGTAGTACATTCACACGCTTGTGAACGCTCCAAGACGTTCATCAGATGGCCATCTGATGAACAAGCGACAGGCATCTTCACGGTTCGATGCTGCCAGCTGACTTATGGCTCGTACCTTCTGAGCCATGGTAATCCTAGGATGACATCAAATTTGTCATCCAGATCAAGTACGATGAAATCATCATCGTACTTTTTGCCTTCAAGCGTGTAGTGAATTCCCACTACACGTTTCTTTAGTGTCACGGATGCACCAGTTGCAAGGCGCACCGTCATCCTCGTTGGAGGGGTCTCGCGCTTAACATATTTGAGCCTACGATCATCTAACGATTGGCGTCGAACAAAGTTGTTCGAAGCCCCACAATCAACTAGGGCGCGAAGTGACATGTTCTTTGTCACTTCGATCTTCAATGTGATGAGGGATACCTCATCACTGGAAGCGGCAACACACAGTGACTGTGTGTTGGGAGCAACCTTCGTCAAGAGTCCCGCGAACTCTCTTGACGTTGCTGGATCAGTAGGTCGCTCCGCCCCTACTGAACCCGACCGTTTTTTGATGGTCCACCACGTTGTTGCGATTTCGCAGCAACGTGGGACCCACGTCTCTGGCCCTTCTTGGCAGACGGTCGATCGTCACTCCCAGTGTTACGCGACACTGGGCGTGGGGCAATACACTCATAAGCGTAGTGGCCCAACTTCTGACAGCGATTGCACTTTTGCAATCGCTTGTACCCTGGAGAGCGAGGTTGCTCGCTCTCTACATAGGAGAGGTCCATTGGTTCTGGACCTCCGCCCTCCTGTCGTCTCGGTGGACGATAGGATCCCGAGTGGACGTGAGCCTGTTGTAGGCTAAAGTCCTCCTGTTCCGCTGCAGAGATCACTTGATCCAGCGATTCTAGTTCCAAGCGGAACAGGTGGGTCTTGACAGGACCATCTGTCAGACCCTTGATGAACACAGTAACCTGCGTGTGTTCATCGATTGGGTTCAGTACGATACAGCTAACGAGGTATCGTAAGTGTTGGGCGTAAGCGTGTATATCACGCTTACCCTGTTTCAAATCCAGAAGCTCAGCCCGAGCCCTGAATTCGGCGCGAGGCGGTTCAAACGTGTGTTTGAGCCGTGCCTTGAAGACGTCATACGTTGGGAAAACGTATGGGTCGTGCAGTTTGAGCCCTAAGGCCCAAGATTTGGCACGTCCTGCCAAGTTCGACATGGCGAACTTGACCTTCATCGCATCGTCATCGATGCGGCGAGCCTCAATGGCATCGTCGAGCTCGACGAACCATCTCAACAAGGAGTCGCTTTCGACTGCCTTGTACTTGGAGACATCAATCTTCAAGGACTCGGGTCGACGTATACACGTCGACCCGGCAGCAACAGCACTAGCCTGCTGTTGTCTCAACAGTTCAGACTGTTGAGCACCCTGCTGCATCAACAAGTCAGCTTGTTGAGCGCCTTGTTCTCTCAACAGTTCAACCTGTTGAGAACCTTGCTCCTCTAGCAAGGTGAGTTTCTTTACAACTTCGTCAAGTTTATGTTGTATGAACTTGGCGATGGTTGCATGTTGGTCGTCTCCGCTAAGAGAGAGCAACATGGCACCAACGGCAGGGTTGCCGATGGTTTCAGCCATACGCTGAACCGCATTCCATTCGAGGTCACTCAAATGGCGGAAATCATCACGCGTTGCGTGATGACGTTCATCACCCGCTGATTCCATAGCGGATGGTGCGGTGGTCGCTGAAGGGACCACGAAGTGCTACCAGGTGTAATGGGGCACCCTCCGACTATACTGATTACAGTATAGTCTACTTTCACTGATTACAGTGAAAGCAGGTGCTCTAATTACCTCTCTTACACAAGAGGCAGAGGAAGCTTTACTTCTAAACGATACGCTTAGAAGTAGAGGAAAAGAAAACTGTATTTAATATTGTTAACTATCTAATAAAACTAATCTGTTATAACCTATGTTAACTATATCAAACTACAACTATGTATGTTGACAACTTGCCCTCCACTCATTGCGCGCGTCCATCGGTCATTGGTCAGCGCGTTGGTTGATATGATGGCCCATATCAACCAATGAGAGGGCATCTCCAACTTCAAGGAGATCTAGGGACAATATTATAAGAAAAGGTAATATTGTCAAATATTATTAGTTATAATAATATTTTTATTGACACTTCATATAAGTGTCAATATTATGTGACGGGCTCACCCCGTTACAACATATGTATGTTGCCTTTGTACCATCCATTCATTGCGCGCGTCCATCGGTCATTAGTCGGCGCCCTGGTAGATGTAATGGCCTATATCAACCAGTTAGAGGGCATCTCAAACTTCACGGAGATGCAGGGACAATATTGTAGGAAAAGGTACTATTGTCAATAATTTTTTAATTATAATAACATGTTCTTGACACTTCTTATAAGTGTCATTATTATGTACGGACTCACTACTCAGAAATACCCAAAAGTACCGATAGTTTTATTTCTTGCCGGTACTTTTTTCTTATAATCTCCTCAATCAGCGTTTATGTAATTTTTTATAACTAGCGTAATACATTTCTAAAATCAAAAATAGGAATTTTTCCCAACTCAATAAAAAGCGGCTCCAGCCATCGAGTCTACTAAACATGGGCAAAATCATCGAGTCGATCCTGAGCGTATATTCGGCGCGTGCGGACGATGCGTCTGCACGTCCCACAATTTCCTTTGAGTTTTTTCCCGCCAAGACGAATGCCGGCATATTTAATCTACTAACGCGCGTGGAAGAGATGGGATTAACGCTACAGCCGACGTTTGTGACACTCACATGGCGTTCCGCTTTCAAAGACGAGACGCTGTGGTTACGCATCGGTGCTCATATTCAGAATGAATTTCAAATGGACATACTGCTGCATTTGACGTGCCATTTACCCACGGAACAGCTCAAACGTATCCTCAAGAACGCGCGTGCCGCCGGCATCCGCAACATTCTCGCACTTCGAGGAGATCCGCCCATTGGATCCGAGCGTTGGGCGCCTGTGGAGGGCGGAATGAGCAATGCGAAGGACCTTATTAAGCTCATTCGAGAAGAGCACGGAGATTATTTTTGTATTGCTTGTGCGGGTTATGCAGAAGTACAC
This sequence comes from Peronospora farinosa, assembly GCA_947646735.1. Taxonomy (NCBI): domain Eukaryota; phylum Oomycota; class Peronosporomycetes; order Peronosporales; family Peronosporaceae; genus Peronospora; species Peronospora farinosa. The sequence goes on from CANTFK010000366.1 coordinate 38,836, forward strand.
ACCGAGTCGTGGAATCATCCGGACCTGCCGCCGTCAAACGAGGCGCGTGCTCTAGATCTGCAACGACTGAAAGCCAAACAAGATGCAGGAGCAGACTTTATTATCACTCAGTTTTTCTTTGATGTGGACAATATGATCCAGTGGATCGCTGATTGCAAAGACGCAGGGATTACCATCCCCATCTTGCCCGGCTATCTACCAATTCAGAACTACAGTTCCTTCTGCAAGTTCACGAGCTGGTGCAAGACACGAGTCCCGGAACAGGTGCTAACGGATTTAAATGCGATTAAAAATGACGACGCGGCTGTTCGTTACTATGGCACGCAGCTTGCAGTGAAGACGTGTCAGCGTCTGCTGGCTGCTGGAGTGCACTCGCTGCATTTCTACACGATGAATCTGGCTGCTACCGTGACGCAGGTGTTGGACGATCTGCAACTGCTGCCTGCGCGCAACCAGCGCGAGCTGCCGTGGCAGTCAACGTTGCATCGCTTGGCCGTCGAGGGTGAGCAGGTGCGCCCCATCTTTTGGTCTAACCGCCAGGCCAGCTATATTGCGCGTACTGCTGCGTGGGACGAGTTTCCTAACGGACGCTGGGGAGATCGCACAAGCCCGGCTTATGGTGAGCTTTCGGAGTATTATCTAGCCTTCAAGCGACCGAAGGTCCAGCGTGCTAAACTGTGGGGAACTCCACAGACAGAAGAGGATGTTTGGAACGTGTTCGTTCGTTTCATTGATGGCCAGGTGAAGCAACTGCCGTGGTGCGAGCAGGCTCTGTCCCTCGAGAGCGCTGCCATCAGCGAAAACTTGCAGTGGCTCAATTCCAACGGCTTCTTAACAATCAACAGTCAGCCGCGAGTGAACGGTGCTCCTTCGAGCGACAAGTCTGTCGGTTGGGGTGGTGACGACGGTGTTGTGTTCCAAAAAGCTTACGTGGAATTTTTCGTTGCCCCTGAAAAGATGGCACATCTCGTGAAAGTCATGCGGCGAGACTACCCGCAGCTGTCGTTCCACGCCCTCAACCGCCGGGGCGATGAGCACCGCAATACTCCGCTGCACAGCGTCACGGCCGTCACGTGGGGCGTCTTCCCCGGCATCGAAATTGTGCAGCCCACGGTCGTGGACGCGGACTCTTTCGCAGCCTGGAAGGATGAGGCATTTGAGTTGTGGCAGACCCAGTGGGCATCGGCCTACCCTGAGGGTTCGCGTTCGCGTGAAGTCGTCCAACACATCTACGACACGTACTTCCTTGTCAACATTGTCGACAATGACTATGCCAACGGTGAGTTTTGTGCTTTGACAAATGCTACTGATTCTCGAATGCAATTGGTTGTGCTAACAATGTCTCTATCATGCTACATGATACAGATGAGTCTGACATCTTTAGCATCTTCACGCGGATTATAACGGAGGCAATGAATAAGGATCAGCTACGCGCGCGTGTGCTGGAGCTGGCAACTCGACGGGAAAAGATGTTCGACACACTAGCGTCGTTTCAGACGTTGCAGGACGAACAAAATGGAGAGCTGCGCGCTACACACTCGGAGCTCGCGAGTGTGCGCAGCGAGAATCTCCAGCTAAAGGAGAAGATCCGCCAGCTGCAGGCCCGACTCGCTCTCACGTCACTGTAGAGACGAACCGAACCAGCCCCTAGAGACCAGACCCCTCGCAAATAGAAAGGAGCAATCGCAAACAAACGGGACGGATGGCCTGAGTGGCTGCATCTGTGTGCCTTCCCTTCCAATACATGGATTTCGATTGACCCGATATTGGCAATGTATTGGGCTCTGTCGAGCTAAGCTATCTGAGTAAATGATAGAGTAAATAAAATAGTGGTGCTTTTGCGCCTTGCAGACGCAAATTGACTACTATTGATACTTCAAAACTTGTCCTGGCAGCGATTGCTCGTCAGTTTTGCATTTTTGTTGGTTGTGCAAATTAATGACTCAATTGACCACTCTTCTGTTTAGAAATATATTATTACTCCAGGGGAGGCGTTATGATCACCTCCTACCTTTCGTTTTGTGATGGATGTTGAACTTTTTAATCTACTGCTTGTAAATCTACTGCTTCTACTGTAGATAGATCTACAGGCGTAATGGTTAGCAAAAAGGTGAATGATAAATAACTACTATGGTTTAAATCAAATAATAGTAATACTCCTGTCGTCACTCTATTGTACTATTTAAAAAAAGGCTGAAATGATTCTTAATAGTGCTACCCCATCTTGCACTAGAGTAATACAATAGCGAATGTAGTATTGCAATCAAGCAATACCTTCACTTTATATAACCAAATGTATTTGACATTGTATACATAGTATAGTACCTTTCATATTTAATTATACAATGTGATCCATTCAAGTTGGTTTATTTTTCCCATTCGTGTCTTCCCCCTCAAAAGACCACTCCAGTACTATCAGTAAGTAGCCCAACAAATTCACCATGAGCATTGAACCCGCACGCGTGCAAACGCGTCTTACGAAAGAAAGTGGTCCAAAGGTCACAGGATCCGCCAGTGAAACAAAGATCGGTGGTTCTTTCACGTTGACACCCAATCCGCCCTTCCTCACAAGACGAATGGCCGTATACGATCGTATTATGACTGAACAAAAGCAGCAGCTCCAAGAACTAGCAGCGAAGCAAACAATAATCAAGATTACGCTTCCTGATGGCACGATAAAGGAGGGAATTGCCTGGCAGACAAAACCTTTGGATGTAGCACTTGAGATCTCACAAGGATTGGCCGATCAGGTCGTTGTAGCTCGTGTCACTTATCGTGGAAAACCGGACGACCCCTTTAGTGTCACAGCTGCAGACGTGGACGGTAATGAAGCCAGTGATAAAGCCAGTGAAGACACGTGCTGTGGTGCTGTTGCTGACTCGTCTGAGCTTTGGGATGTCTTCCGTCCCCTTATTGGTGACTGTAGATTGGAACTGCTTAAGTTTGACGATAAAGAAGGTCGGATGGTCTTTTGGCATTCGAGTGCTCATATATTAGGTGAAAGTATTGAGACGCTTAAAGGCGCTCATTTGACTATTGGTCCTCCTGTAGAGGGAGGCTTTTACTACGATTCGTACATGGGCACTGAAACGATCTTGGAAAGTGATCTGAGTGTCATTGAAAAGGCCTGTCAAAAGGTCGTGAAGGACAAGCAAAGCTTTGAACGTGTCGTGCTGACCAAGGAAGAGGCACTCGAGATGTTTGCCGACAATGTGTTTAAGACGCAGATCATTTCTACCAAGATCCCGGATGGAGGCAAGACCACGGCTTACCGCTGCGGCCCACTCATTGACTTGTGTCGCGGTCCGCACGTTCCCCATACGGGAAAGATCAAAGCTTTGGCCGTCACGCGCTCCTCGAGTTCATACTGGCTGGGAAAGACCACTAACGACACTTTGCAGCGTGTCTACGGTATCTCGTTCCCGGATAAGAGTAAAATGAAAGAGTGGAAGCACTTTCAGGCTGAGGCTGCGAAGCGTGACCACCGTCGTCTCGGTGTGAGCGAGGAGCTTTTTTTCTTCCACTCGTTGAGCCCTGGCAGTGGCTTCTGGCTGCCGCATGGTTCTGCTATCTACTTTAAGCTGCTCAAGTTTATTCGGGAGCAATATCGCGAGCGCGGATACACTGAAATCATCACGCCTAACATTTTCAACATGGAGTTGTGGAACATTTCGGGTCACGCCCAGCACTATAAGGATAACATGTTTGTGTTTGATGTGGAGGGACAGGAGTACGCACTGAAACCTATGAACTGCCCAGCTGCTTCGCTGATGTTCGACTTCCGTCAGCGGTCGTACCGTGAGCTGCCCATCCGTTTGGCAGACTGTGGCGTGCTACACCGTAACGAACTGAGTGGTGCCCTAACGGGCCTCACGCGTGTGCGTCGCTTTCAGCAGGATGATGCTCACATTTTTTGTCGCGACGATCAGATCAAGAAGGAAGTGCTAGATTTTCTCACTTTTATGAAGTACGTATATGACGTCTTTGGCATTAAGTTCAATCTGGAGCTCTCGACGCGTCCCGAGAAGGCTATGGGCGAATTAGAACAGTGGGAGCGAGCTGAAAAGCAGCTTGCTGAGGCTCTTAACGAGTTTGTTGGCGCTGGCAAGTGGGTGGTCAACCCGGGCGATGGTGCTTTCTATGGCCCTAAGATCGACATCATGATCACAGACGCGCTAAAGCGTCAGCACCAGTGTGCTACGGTGCAGCTTGACTTCCAGCTGCCCATCCGTTTCAATCTGAAATACCGTACGGACGACGCAGACAACTTCAAGCGTCCGGTGATCATTCATCGTGCCATCTACGGATCGCTGGAGCGATTTGTTGCTGTCCTGGTAGAACACTACGCCGGCAAGTTCCCGTTCTGGCTATCACCGCGCCAGATCCTTGTCGTCACGGTGGGCGCTGCGTTCATTGAGTACGGCTACGAGGTCAAGGACGCAATGTTCCGCGCCGGATTCGATGTAGATATCGATGACACGGGCAAGACGCTGAACAAGAAGATCCGTGAGGGTCAGATGGCCCACTACAACTTTATTTTGGTGGTAGGCGCACACGAAAAGGAGGCACGCTCCGTTAATATTCGTACCCGTGACAACAAAGTGACGGGCACCAAGACGTTGGAGGAGGCTATTGCCATGTTTAAGGATCTGGAGATGACCAAGGCGAGTGAGGAATAAGCAGTGGAGGGAGTTACTCCCATGTATGGTGTTCACTCTTCTTTGGTAGCCACTTTTCGGCTATAGCGGGTATTTTTCATTTGTAACTTAGAGCTAAAGAGCTTGTTACAGTTGTGTCACCGTAATCAAATGTGAAATTTGCCGATTAAAATTTACTTTAGGTAATTCTAATTTTGTTTGCAAGTGTAGAACATTATTTTGAGGTAATTTAAATAACGCACATATCCTATAAAGTCCTCTATTTTTATAATCTATATCTAGATAAATGTATCTTGTAAGGTAAGTAGTTCCGTGTTGGTGGCAATAACATTGTAGCGTTGCGAACCATGCTCTCGAGTATCGACGTGGACTGTAGTACTCAATACAAACTCGGCGTTTATAATCGTCTAATGGGCGCTTACCAAAGCCGAGAATAAAGTTCAGTCATAGCGTAATTATGATCAATTGACTGACGTGAGACAACATAAGTCGAAAAACAAAACGAAACTATCCACTACTTCAGTTGACTTGCAAGAATCTTTTGCTTGCTGTCAGACACTCGCACAGCAAACACGTCTCGAGCTCAGAAAATCAAAAATGCCACGGTTGTGACTATAGCTAAACGAGATAATTACATCTTGACAAAAGATAACGTACGTTGGCTCTATTACTTTGGTAAGAACAAACTGACCGACTTCCTCTAACTTCAACTTGTTATCTTCAAGCAATGTTCGCCCGTTTATGATCATTCTACTACATTCGACCAATAAGCACGAGTTACGGCTGCTTGTCACTCGTGGCACGACTGGCACAACCAGTCGGTTGCAGTAGCAAAGGCGATTATCGACACGCAATTTGCAGACGTCACTTGATTGGTCCATGACTTTTGCCAGTCAAATTTATAGTCCCGTCCTAACTCTCTCCCAAATCATTTTGTATTTTACGCCCTAGGTCCTACAACCTCTGCAAATTATTATGACGGACGTTTTGTATGCGTCCGTAAAACAGGACGATCTTGAGGACGGAATCGCTAGTCGTATCTTTTCTCCTGGTCCAGACTATGACGAACGTCGTGTCCTAATCAAGAAATTTGTATGTCTGTCATTCGTCATTACGCCGTATTTGGTCCTATTTGCTCTATTTATTGGTGTAGGAAGTCCCAAGAGCTCCACTAACAGCACTTTCATCCATCATAATAATGTCTCCCTAGTGACGAATCAGACACAGATGGATCAGATCTGTGCAAACCAACGCCTACAAAAGCTCGAGCTTCAACGCAATGTCTACTACGATTCATCACTCCTTTCTCGCTCACAACGATACGCTGCAGTACAACAAAAGGGTGCAACTTTATGGTTTACGGGTCTATCCGGTAGTGGCAAAAGTACAGTGGGACGTGCACTGGAGAAACAATTATTACAACGTCGTATACATACGTATCGACTTGATGGTGATAATGTTCGCATTGGATTAAATCGTGATCTGGGGTTCTCGGAGACGGATCGAGCAGAAAGTGTGCGACGTGTGGGAGAAATGTCGGCACTTTTTAGTGAAGCAGGTGTGATTACACTTGTTGCTTTGGTTTCGCCTTTTCGTGCTCGTCGTGATGACGTGCGAGAGCTTCACAAGAAAATGAATATTCCATTCTATGAGGTATTTGTTGATGTGTCCGTGTCCGTGGCTGCTGATCGTGACGTTAAGGGACTGTATAAACGTGCCATGAAGGGAGAAATTAAGGACTTTACAGGAATCTCGTCACCTTATGAGGAACCACTGAATCCAGAGATTCATCTTAATACTTCAAGTCAATCACTTGAGGACGAGATTAAGATGATTTTGGACAAGTTAGAAGCAGAGGGATTGCTTACTGGAGTAACAGATCTACCCCTTGGATACCCTGGTGTCGCGGTAGCTGATGGAGGCAACGCTGTTGCTACATTTCCAGTGTTATTCCCAGATCAGCCACATTCCTCATATCCGGACAATTATGACACGTTGCCTCGTGTGCTCCTGCGTGATGAGGATGTACATTGGCTACAAGTCATTGGCGAGGGTTGGGCTGCGCCTCTGCGTGGCTTTATGCGCGAAGGTGTCTACTTGCAGTCTCTCCACTTCAGCAGCGTGCTATATGACACGGACAACCTTACTGATGGCCAGTTGGCTCTCCATAAATCCACTAACTTCTCAGAATACTCAAATGAATTCGTGTCAAAGGGTCAGCGCGTAAACATGCCAGTGCCCATTGTACTCCCGATCAACGATGCTGCGAAGAAGATTATTGGCGAATTTAAGCAAGTGGTACTCGTGAGCCCGTCGGGTGAAGAGCTTGCGTTGCTGACTGACCCTGAAGTCTACGATCATCGCAAAAAAGAGCGCATCACACGCACGTTCGGTGCCATGGACAACGGTCATCCGTACGTTGCTGAGATTTTGAAGTCGGGTGAGTACTTGCTAGGTGGCGAGATTGAGCTGCTATCCCGCATTAAGTATAACGACGATCTGGATCAATATCGCCTGACTCCGACGGAATTGCGTAAGCGCTTTGAAGAAATGGGTGCCGATGTTGTGCTTGCTTTCCAAACGAGAAACCCAACTCACGCTGGCCATGCATACCTGATGAATAACGCACGTGAGCAGCTTATTGCGCAGGGCTACAAGAACCCTGTGCTGTGGCTGTCTCCTCTTGGTGGCTGGACGAAAGAGGACGACGTGCCTCTTGATGTGCGTGTACGTCAGCATGAAGCGATTCTGCGCGACGGCATGCTGAACAAGAAGAGTACTGTACTTGCCATCTGGCCTTCTCCGATGATTTATGCTGGCCCTCGCGAGGTGCAATGGCATGCAAAAAGCCGTAAGAACGCCGGAGCGAGCTTTTTCGTCGTCGGACGGGACCCTGCTGGTATCAAGCGCTCCGATGGCGATAAGGGCGACATTTATGCCGGCGACCATGGTCGCTTCGTTCTTCACATGGCTCCTGGAATGGAAGATTTTAACATTCTGTCGTTCTCGAAGGTGTACTACGATGTCCAGGACCACAAAATGAAGCCGATGGACAGCAGTCGTAAGCAGGATTTTCTATCGATCTCGGGCTCGCGTATGCGGAATATGGCGCGCGAAGGTTTGCAAAAGTGCGAAGGTGATAAAATTCCTGCTGGCTGGGAAGACAAACCGACATGCGTTCCACAGGGATTCATGGTCAAGTCTGGTTGGGACATCATGATTGATTACTACCAAAATATCGACAGCTCGCGCTGGATCCCATTTGCCACGCAGTTCTCGAAACCTGTCGTGGATTCTACGCGTTTTTTCTCGTCAGAGGGTACATTCGGTCGCACTGACTACAAGCTCTACTTCAAGAACGACAAGGGCGAGAAAATCTCTCCGTGGCACGACATTCCGCTCTACTTGACAGACTCGAAGGACAATAGCTCGTACAATTTCATTGTCGAGATTCCCAAGGGTATTGCACACAAAATGGAGGTGAACAAGGAGGCCCGGTACAACCCGATCATGCAAGACACGACCCACAACGGCACTCGTGGTCGCGACTACTTGTACGGTGTGCCATTCTTCAACTACGGTCTGTTCCCGCAGACTTGGGAAGACCCAAGCGTGAAGGACGAAAAAGGTAACGACGGTGACAATGATCCGTTGGACGTTATCGAGATCGGTGCGAAGCAATTGCCAATGGGCTCAGTGAATCCAGTCAAGATCCTGGGTAGTCTGGAGCTCGTTGATCAGGGCGAGGTCGACCACAAGATTCTAGTGATTTCCCTCTCTGATAAGGATGTTGACAAGATTAATAACGTAAGCGACTTACAGAGTGTGAAACCTGGTGTACTGGATGCGCTAGTGGACTGGCTTAAGAAGTACAAGATCCCAGAGGGCAAGTCCGAGAACTTGTTTTCCCAGGAAAAACCGACGTCTGCAGAGGCCGCCATTCAGATCGTGGCAGACACGCACGAGCGATGGCAGAAGCTCAAGACAGGAGAGATTAGTGTCAAGGACAAGTTCTGGCTTAATTAGGTTTGTCAACTGAATTACTAAGCTCGATGTATGGGAACGTAGCTCAACTTATTAAATGAATTATTTGCAATGTCTGAATAGGTTTGCGGTGGCGTGAGGCGATCGAGTCGCCACGGTTCACGATCGCTTTATGAGCAGATCGCAGGTGTGGCGGCGTTGACATCGACAATGGTGGGGCTTCGTGTTGACTGCGCCGCGTTCAACTCACTTGCTAGTTGATGTTCCAGTGAAGCGAAAGCAGCCCTTCCTGAAGTGACTAGCGCGATGATTGCATCTGTCCCCCGTCCTTAGTCGTGCTTACTACTGAAGCATTGACCGTAAACACCTAAGAGAGACGAGTTGCAAGCAGTGCGTCGTTCCACCAGATATCCCGGTGGTGAATGTAGGGAACGTCACCTTTGAAGCCACTGAAAAGCACTCCATTTGTACAGTTTCTGGTTGATTACCTGTTGCAACATGCGGACAAAGGCCAAGTGCCGTTGGTGCTAAGTCGCAGGTATGAGGACAATAAGTGGCGGATGTTGGCCAAGCAGCTTCAATGTGTGAGTGGCGTTGGGGGTGATCGCGTGACAATGGGAGCTGCTAAAGTAAAGGAACTAGGTGGGGAAGCAGCACCATTGACTTGTGTTGTGCTATACGGATTGCAGCAATGACGACATGCAAAGGACCTGGAGATTGTGATGGTGGACGCTCTGCATCCGCAGAGCAACGACTTGCTACTTCCATGTAGGAGTCTGCGGGAGATGCTTTTGTGAGGGCCGACGTGGTGATTGTACATCACTCAAATTTACAGGAGGATGAGCGCGTACGCGTGCTGAGTGGAGATAAAGCATTTCCTGATCATCACGCGTTCACTCCAAATAATGTACACGATATTTTCAAGCGATCACGTGAGCACAAGGAAAGTTTAATCGACGGAGAAAAATTTAGCTTGTTTACAGTCGCTCTACCCTTGCATCTTCGTGCTGCTTTTGTGCGCTTAGACATCTACAGCACCAAACCGGCCACCACCCATACCGTCGGAATCATCTACAACTTTTCCGACCCCAGTGGCTTTCTCTGTCTACTACCACGCACCTGCCCAAGTAGACGTAATGTAAAAGAACTGTAACAAAATCTACTACATGACGGACATGAATTGTAACAGCTTTTGTTACAGTTCGTTTCGTGTCGGCATAAGTCAACACGAAACGAAACGAATCATGAAGCGAAATGTATTAGTCCATTAGGATGGATTTCTGAGGCGGATACAGCGCTGCCCGCTGTTCGTCTTTGTCGAGCTGAGACGCAGCGTAAGCGAAACTTGTTGAACACAATTTCATTAGTGTGTTTAACAAGTTTCGCTTACGCTGCGTCTCAGCTCTGTGGCCTTCGTGAAAGAAACGAGTACGTATCTAGCTAGGACAAGTAGATACGCGACTTGTCCTAGCTAGATACGTACTCGTTTCCTTCACGAAGGCCACAGTTTCCGAATTGTAGCAACGTTTGTCCTTTGGCTCAGATTCGCATAAGACATCTCGATGGCGTTGTACTGTACAACGGCGTTTTGTACAATACGACGCTCGTCACGATGCAGTAAAGAACTAGCACCATCACCACTGTCGGAGAGCGACTATCGATTGCGTTGTCGCTCGTCGACAACGGCGAACGGAGGCGTTCCTGACGCCCATGTCAGGTCCCACAGCGCCTGTTCCCATTAAACAAGGCGTGTCTGGTGGAGGAGACACGTTTCCACGCTTCGAAAAAGAGACTATTCTCTTTGTCGTGGGCGTAACAAATAAGGACGATGGCCGAAGACAACAGAATAAGTATGTACATTCGCGAGTGCAGCGTCTCACAGACAAAGCAGTTGAAGCAATAATAAACTTTTTTGCAAGTCAACAATTGATGACCGACGCCAAACTGTCTTCATTGGAATACATTATGGAGAGTACACTTAACTGCTCGAAGATATTAAAGGTTTGGCATTAAGCGTGGAAAGATGTCAGCGAACAGTTCAACACATATCACATTGTTTGCAACTGCCTAACACAAAGAGTGGCAAAGTCAACTGCTTTATCTGTGAGACGATGCACTCGCGAAAAATGTACATATTTGTTCTGTTGTCTTCGTTCAACGTCCTTGTTCGCTTACGCACAAAAGTCCTTTGCATGAAGTTGTTGAAGCGCCAACGACGACGAAAGTCTTTTTACTGGCAAAGGAACAACCAAGAGTGAATCAGAAAAAACAGAGATTAGGAAGTGCGAACTCGTCGCAGATTTCACCACGCGAAACAATCTATCACTCATTTTCATTCCATGAAAGGAACATGGCATACCGGAAACCATATGATCTTTACGACTCAATTCTAAGCGATCAGGCAATGATGGAGGAGGTATTAGAGCTGTTGGGGTCGGATAGCACAAGCACCGGCCACGAGAAAAAGCTTACAGCAACTTTCAACAATAACCGAGATGCAGTTTGCAATGAAGTCGCTAATGAAAATGAGTTACTGGGTTGGGATGAAGAAAAGTACCCGAGAAAACAAGAGCAAGATCTACCACGAGACCAAACTCAATCGACGATGGAAAGCTTAATGTACGCTTTAAACATCTTATTGTCTATGTGGACATGAAAGAAAAACAAGAGAGAAGTTTGACCTGTTGAAAGATCTCAACTCCTTTTTTTACTATGCATTAGTAGGCCAAGCACCCCTATGCACCTTACCGAGGCTGCGTCGAAGAGTCCTTCACTGCTGCCCCAGCAATTTTTGTAAGATACTGTGTCATCACTCGAGTGTTCGTTTTTCTAAGTGTTGTTTTTCTTGTGCCGACATCACTTAGTCATGGTGCTGTCCCACAACCGTTTTCTGCCGAACCTTGCTTTGTCAACTTTACAGCTGCACCGGAATCGCGTCAAAGCTTGCGAGCTCCTGTTCAAGAGAATATGATAGTACGAGAAACAGTTACTGCTGACCCTATTCCAATATCTCCTCCAGCTTCAATACTTCACCATACTTTGCAAGATTCGCAGCCGCTAAGTAAAAGCGCTACGTTGGTCACGCACCTAAACTCGGAGAGTAACGTCTTACCCACTGGTCAACGCATTCGCGTTATCAATCCTGACGAGTTTGAAGAACTCCGACGAAAGGTGCAGATGCAGACGGCTTCACGTCGTTATCGTAAACGCAAGAAGGCAAGTTAAAACGAGGCAAAGATGGCGACATCGTCTACAATGCTAATGATCTATTGCTGATGCGCAGGAGGCAGCTCGATACAAAAAGATGCATGTGCAGGAGCTCCAGAAAGAGCTTTCTCGGTTGCAATACATGGAAGCACAGACGAAACAGTACCAGCAACGCTCGGTTGAGTCGTTGCAACAGGAGCTTAAGATGCATCAAGCCGAAGTGGCTGACCTCAGTGGCAAAATTGAGGACGCAACCAGAAAAGAGCTTGACTGGATAGCGCACTTGCCCCTATGATTTCTATCGTCCCCTTATTTTTTGTCGACATTATATCTACCCTTGTGTTACGGTTTCCAAGGTTTAATCAGTCCAGTACAATTAGGCAAGCGACAACGCTGCAATGAACATGTTCTCATCTTAAACCCTTTCGAAAGGTTACATCGAATTTTCTTACATGTTCTCGAAACGTTTTTCTAAAACTGTCACGATCGTGCACATCGGATCAACAAGTGCAGTGTCAGGAACTACTAGGAGCAAGATGAAGAAAAGTAGCCAGTAGTCCAGACAAATCGATGAGAACGACCAGACTTGACTCAGCAGTAAACACTTTTTGAATGTAGGCCAATCTCACAGTATAATTACTATTTAATCTGTAATTTCATCTTAACGGCAGGGGCGGCACTTAGATCGGACAGACATCGAAAGGTTAGTTGAACGCCTAAATGAATCGACAATCGACTTTACATGTGTGCTACAGGATAAAGGACGCCAATCGTGCGCGCAAGTCTGCTGGCAGAAGCTTATCTGCCACTGAAAAGGAGAACCTAAAACGTAACACAGTTTCCATCAGCAAGACGAATTGGGCCACGCGCTGCTTGAACCCTTTATTATCTACCCCCTTCGCTAACTCAATTGTGCACGCATGCAGTATAGCGAAGCAAACGCTCAAAGTCGATGGCACACTAGAATTGGTACCTCCAAGCAGTAAGAACAAAGCAAGCACAACACGAAAAGGAATGGTAGTGGGAAAGTTGCGGCAGACATGGTACCTCGATCGTCGACGATCTGCGAGAATACTAACGAGGAGCAACAGGCGTCAATTCGGGCCGTATAGAACATCGATCCCATCTGAGAGTGGTTCCCTGTCGAGTCCCTCCTTGGCTGACCTCGCTAGAAAGGGCACACCCTCTTAGTGTATCGTCGGCTCTTCTTGTAAAGACTTGATAGATCGTTGCTCGTATGTCTTCACTCAGTTTTGATGCTGTGAAGCGAGACAACCATTCTTGGATCGGGATCTGTTGTTGGCGTCCTTCATCCTGAAAGAGAGAGCGGCAGACGAGTCCATTAAACCTTTAATGGTTGCAGGATGTCTGGTAGATCCTAAGCCTGGTTAGCAACGCCGGTTCCTCGTTCGAGTCCGGTGATTGTACGGGGCGTGTCATCTGCAGTGCCGGCTCTCGGGGTTGTCTGGCTATGATACGTTGACACAGCATCAGACGGATCCTCATATTTTTGTGTCGGCCCACCGGCACTCTCGCTTCGCTATGGCTCGAAGTTGCCTCATGCTGGTTTTTCACACGCTACCGGCGATGGTGCTGAAACTTTACTCGGTTGCGTTGTATCCACAAGCTAGTGATGCAAATGCTGCTCGGGATGTGCCATAGGCGTTCAGACACGGCGGTGTATGCGGCTCCCTCGTCTGGGTGGTGTCTGAAGAGCTGTTTCTGGATCACCTTGAATAGTCCTAGTGCGTGTCTGCCTGCACTGTTTGCACAAAAGCACTGTACCACCTTGAATAGTCCTAGCGCGTGTCTGCCTGCACTGCACAAAGACACTGGACCAGCCGTCCAAACTACCATTGTTCTCCTTACCAGTGGCAGATGAGCTTCTGCCAGCAGGCTTGCGCGCAAGGGCATGTCCAGCATATGTGTTTCAGTGTTTCTTTCACTCCTTCGCAGCATTGGAGCTTACGGCAACTGTTATCGTGCCCTCGGTCTTAATGAAAGAGATTCACTGCTACTCTATAAACAACCCACGATGCCTCTCTTTTCGCACTTGCACTGTCTAAGTAGAGCGATCGTCACAATACAACGGGCCGACCGTAAACATGCTCTTCATGCAGAGTGCTGCAGTAAGTTCCAAGTGCTGCCTTCAAAATAACCTCCCACCACGAAAAGGCGTGAATCAACTTGACAAAGACACTTTACGCTTCATTTTCACCAGCTGCGCCTTCCAAAAAATTTCTTAGGCTGCAGATCTGGTCATCTTGGCCTCGTTGCAGCGCCCATCTCAATGCTACAAGTTGACGAGCGGTCTCTTTTCGGAAGACGAGCCGGCAGCCAAACCTTCAAGCATCTGAGCGCGACGTTATCTTGTGCGTCCCAATCCTCCTAGCATCATATCGGAGGTTCTTGCGTAAAAGTGAGGATTCCGATCAGTCCAGCTAAGCTTCCACTCTGCCATCAGCACATACCTCAGTCGACCACTTTCGATTCTGCACAAATCCTCGCAGGTCTCGACCGACTAAACGCTATGAGCTGCTTATCTACCAAAAGTGCCGTCGGCGACAAGCGCCGCTTCCCTTTGCGTGCCATCGAGCGCTTTGGTATCGCCGAACCTGATGTGTCCGTCAAATGCTGTCACGCTATCGCTATCAGCGGCGACATGGACCAACTAATGCGATTCCTACCGACTGCCGTTATGCGGACATTCAATCGGCATCCGCGTCTGCGTGCATTGGTTGTCCAGGACAAGAAGTTCATGGGTGAAATTCAACCACCCATTTTACTGGACGACGTTGACGCCAAGAGACTTTTGCGGGTTCGTGAAATCTCCGACTCACCGGAAGACGTTAAGGCCTGGACAAACTGGAATGAGTTTGTGCAGACGGAGACTCACATTCCGTTCGACCGCTTTACGCAGTTCATGTTTTACCTCACGGTTTGGGTAAACAAGGCAGAGGGCAAAGCTCGATTCTTTCTTTTCTCGGACCACGTCATGTCGGACGGAGACTCGGGTCAAATCTTCGTCAACGATACACTGGAGGACATCGCACTGCTTTCGATTGAGGCAGCAAAGCCAGTGCACGAGCTTCCATTGCGTATGTCGCTCTATGACATGTGGTTCACGGGTCCCTGGTGGCTTAAGCCTCTGGCTAGGACCATGCTGGCGCTCGTTGGCGGTTCGGCTTTCGTCAAGTTTATGAAGGTGTTCAAACCCGTGCTAACCCCTCGCGAGGACCAGAAAGACTTTGGTGTCCCATTTGAGCAGAACAGTACGACTCTGCTGAGCAAGGCGGGTAATCCATCCAATATGCGTGACACGATGCGAAAGTGCAAAGAGGAGGGTGTCACGCTTGGAGGGGCTCTCATTCCGATGCTCGTACTAGCATTCTACCACGCTAGCCGCGTTGAGCGCAAACTTAAGGGCGTTGATGAGACCGACGGTCCGTTCCGCTTTGTGGCGGACATGTGCTACAACATGCGTCGACGTGTACCTCAGCCTGCTGAGGAGAGGCAGGTGGGTCTGTACGTGACCAACACCCCCCTCCAGTGGCTGGCTACTGAGGGCGTCAACATGAAGACCGTAAAATTCTGGGATCTCGCTCGCACCTCAAAGAGGCAGATGGAAGCTCAGAGTGATAAGCTTCTGGAGATGGCGTTACCGTGCTTTTTGATGGATCGCAAGCTCATCAAGCCCAAGGTGGGCAAGTTGCTCGGTGACTTCAAGATCCCGAGCTCGTGCACGGGTGACGCTACTATTTCCAGCCTCGGACCCTATCTCTACAAGCAAAAGCACATCCTGGCCTCCAATGGCGTGTTGGAAGTGAAGGACATGTTCGCCTTCTGCGCTATCCCATTCGTGGCCACGTCATCAACGATTTGGCTTACGTCCGTCACCTCTTTCAACTATTCGTTGGCTCACAAAGTGGATGAGAAGGTTGGAAACGAGCTATTCAATGCTTACGTCAAGATCTGCGAAAATGCTAGCTGCATTAACAAGGAGGACACGATGGAGGATGTGCTTAAGCGTCTTGTTATTGAAGCTTAGGTTTGTGTCTGTATTATGTAACGAGTCCTTTTTATGTACTGCAGAGGCGATACATATCATTGTATCATTATTAGAAAATTACATGCGCACTTAACGTCTGGTGTGTTGATTTTACTCGTTTATTCATTCAGTATTGTCGTGTTGTAACAATTATAAACGTGTCATCAATGGGAGAGTCAAGACCAGCTATAATTAGAAGCTGTCAAAGCTTTAGAAACCACATTTAAAACCGTTTAAACTTACTAAAACTCACCTGAAGTCGGATTGTTCGTCGTTTAATCTTTGGTGCACTGGCAAGTGTCTTTCCCTCGTCGTGATTCTCAAATCGCAGTAGTTTTATCCATCCCATTACAGCGTCTTGCGTGCCTTCTCTCTCTCTCTCTCTCTCTAGTTCATGACCTTTTTACCTCTACTAAAAGACAGTAATCGCCTAATCAGACGGTCGATCTGATACCTCTCAAACTACCGACGCTGCTGCCACACTACAACGTTCCCTCCCCGTCTCGAAGCAACAATTCGTACTGTCGCATCTTTACTGATACATACTATACAATTGTAATGTCGTCGTCCTGATGCTCTCAACTCTTGGACTGTTGCATTCATTATTCTCTGCCCAAGAGGAGGTCGACATGATGTATACTACGGATAAAAAAAGTGGTAGAGAAATGTAGTTTGTATACATCAATCTATACACTGTATAGCCGTTGTTACGTTGCAGCTAGGATGACTCATATGGCTACATTTCTATCAATAAGTCTTCTTTATCCCTGTCAAACTTGATATCGTCGTTTTACTTCGGGTAGTCTCGTGATTGACGTCCTGTTCGCACTGTGCACCTTCTCCCTTCGTGTCTTGTCCTTCTCGTGTTGCTACACATTCATTTCAATCTCTTGACACCTTGACCATCTCTCTCCGTTCTCTGTAGCGTCCTTAAGCTCATAAGTAAGCCACGTGTACCCTCTTTTTGGTACAATTGTGACACTGTAGCCATGTCACGTCGTCGAGAGAGTAATTTGACGCTGAACGACGATGAAAAGGACGTAACTTTGGAAATTGAGACTCTTGAACAACCTTGGATGACGATTGAACTCTTTGAAACTTTGTGGCTTGATGCTACACAACAAGTGAGTTCCAGCTGCACGTTTACGATGTTCAAGCAGTCGAGACTCAAGATCACAACAGGAGACTCGACTAGTCATCAACTGAGTCCAGTACAGACAAGAGAAGACAATACAGAGATCAGTACCGATGCCGAGAATTTCCAGCATCAATTTCTTCAGATATTGGGCAATGATATTGTCATTTTTCCACAGAAAGTTGGACATTCTGACACGAAAAAGACATTTGTCGTATGTGCCTATGCAAGTGTTGTGAATCAATCTACAGTGAAGACGGTACTACTGGTGAGAATGGAACAATTGTATGATTCCGAGCAGATTGGAATCACCGTGAAGAGTACGGACCCTGTGCATCGGACGTGGATGACGGCATTTTTAGGGATTTTGCAACAACGGATTCAACCAGGCAGTGCACCTCGAAGACCACAGCCGAGAAGTGCAGACACGAGCAGATTGTTTCTAGAAGAAGTCGAACATGAAGGAAATACGGACTCGGACTCGTCGTTTTCAGTGACACCACCGGTACGGACACCACCATCCTCCTCCTCGGCTTGTGTGCAGACGCCTACATCGGCGACAGTGGAAAAACTGATGACGGTACCACCACGTCCTGTGGAACGTGGACGATCGCATACGATTCGATATCGGACGGATCGGGACATTTCATTTGAAGGGTATGTGAGCAAGAAAAGTGACGTGCTTGTAAGCTGGAAGGCAATGTATTGCGTGCTAGAGGAAGACACGCTTGCATTTTACGAGACGCGAGAGGAATTTATTTCGAATACGAAACTTATTGGTCGGATTCAGCTGCAGGCCATCGAGGACGACGAGATGGGGAAACCCAACGGGTTTCGTGTGATTGCGGAAGGCAACCACATTAACCATTTGAGCTCGCGAACTGCGTTTGAAAAAGAGCAGTGGAAGCGAGCGATTAGTGTAAGTTGGGCTTACGGATGTACATTGGGGCGATCTTGGAGAAGCTGACATGTAATCTTTGTTTTCTTGTGCTAGATTGCTATTTCCAAAGCACCGGAGGTAGCGCGTCCGTATGTGGCGTTTGCGTCGCAGCCATTAGAGCCGCATAAATTCTATCGACTCTTAGGTGCACTACTGTGCCAAGAAATTGGTGATTTTCCGCTTCTCTTTCGGAGCATGCACCCAGACGTAGTCGTGACGTCGAATTTTCCTCCGATTGTGCCGTTTTGGGGGCAATACCGTCGGTATGATGGTGTTCTGCTGTTCATTTCCACGCTCTTAGATACGGTTACGGTGGATAATTTTTCGCTTCTGGAGGTAATTGAGCTGGTGCGCGGTGACGCAGATTGTATCGACGACACTGGCGCTGAAGCTCTCTCGCCTTCCCCGATCGCGGCTGACTCATACGTGTTGTCCCCCCATACGACGGAGGCATTGGTATCAACTCCTATCAGTGCGTCAACACCATCATCGCAATGGACAAGGCGCCTCGTGGTCACAGGGAAGGAGACGTACAACCTGCTTAACACAGACAACCGGCGGGTAACACAGCTTTTTGTACATGAGCTGTGGTTAGATCACAAAGACCGCTTGGTGCGGTGGCATCTGAATGGCGACGCTGTCGCACTCTCAGTTGCATTTGATGATGCCCCGCGAGGAGAAAACATTCGGCTTGTGTTGCCTGGCGAAGCGTCTGCAATCTCTCACTCGATTCCGCCAGGAACGTTTTACGTACAGATCTTGCAGGCTCAGCAGCTGCATATTGGTGAAGGTGGAAACGACAACGCATTGAAAGGGAATGCTCAGAAGTTTTCAGCCACCCCTACTTCAAAAAAGAGCTACCCAGTGTATGCACGATGTATCCTGGAGGAAGGAAATCATATGGAACAAACGTTGCGTGGCCTGGATGTCAAGAAAGGGGAACGTGTACTTGACGAACTTGCTACTTTGTCGCAGAATGGATCGACGAAGGAGACCCGCCGCCCTTCCAAGGGAACTCGTTTTTTTCGTGGATTAAAACGTGCTGCTGGAATATCTGGAGAACGAGCTGTTGCAACATTTGGCGATCCAAGTGGATGCGTTACGAATATTTGCAAGTGCATACCAGATGTGACTCCGGATGGCCACCATAAAATTGGGACACTAAATCCTAACTGGTCCAGTAATCTTCGACTGGAGTTTCCGGGCTGTGCCCAAGGCTTTACGTATTTCTTGAAGGTGGAGGTATTCCAAAGCCGCTTTATGCTCCCGGATGAACTGCTTGGTGTTTGCAAGATCAACGTCACACCACATTTATCGCTTGTTACGGGGTCTGCAGACGCCAAGGCGAACGGCGCACTGACTCGCTGGCATAATTTGTGTGACCAGTATAATGATTGCAAGGAATCGTGGGCACCACCGACAGTTTTTCGCGGACGGATCCAGCTTGGCGTCATTTTTGCTCCTTCCGTTGCTTCTGCAGAGGATTTGCCTCGATCTCAGGGACTGCGACGCATGGTAAGTGATGGAATGCTGACGGAATCCAGACGAGGTTCCGCTGACGCAATTTTGCTGCAGAGCCTTTCGAGTTATGACCTCCGCGAGTCTGTTAGGTTTGAAAAACGAGTCTTTGCTGAAACGTTTGATATTCCAAGGGGAGAGGGAGAACGATATGTATCTCGTCAAATTCGAAGCAGAATCGACACCTCTGGGAAATGTGCGAATGGTTTAATGAATGCAGAAACTGCGACAGCGACCAGCGATAGAGACTTATGTGCTTACGCGCAAAAACCACACTTTTTCAGGAAAAACGACGACTTTTGATGTCCCGAAAAAGTACCAGTTGATCAAGGTGGTGGGAGCTGGTACATATGGCGAAGTTGTTGCTGCGAGTGACGTTGAGTCAGGAACAACCGTTGCTATAAAAAAAGTCACTAACGCGTTCCAAGACTTGCCTGATACAAAGCGAATTCTTCGCGAGCTGTGTTTGCTTCGACAGCTGAGTCATCCGAACCTAATCCAGCTTTATGACGTTCCTCGGCCGGATCGTTTGTCGTATTTGGAAGACATATATCTTGTAACAGATCTCATGGAAACAGATCTACATCGTGTAATTCATTCTACGCAAACACTGACGGACGAGCACGTGGCGCACTTCATGCGTCAAATTTTACGTGGGTTGGCGTACTTGCACTCTGCGAATGTACTCCATCGAGATTTGAAACCGTCGAACATTTTGGTCACGAGTACATGCGAAGCTAAGATTTGTGACCTCGGTCTAGCACGCTACGTGGATTATTCCAAGTCAAAATGTATCCAGGAGCCGTCTTCTGATGACGGCTTTGTGGAGTTGACTGAATATGTAGTTACGCGGTGGTACCGCGCCCCCGAAATTTTACTCGATGGATGTCGGTATGACAAACCCTCCGATTTGTGGTCTGCAGGCTGCATTTTGGGTGAGCTTCTCGGCCGTAAACCGCTCTTCCCAGGGTCTAGTACTATGAACCAGCTAAACAGAATCTTTAACGTGCTCGGTACACCTGACACCTTCTACATTGCCAAAATCTACAAGGAAGCAGCACAAAAGTGGGTCCGTCGCCAACGACGGCGCTCGAAGATACCTTTTGAAGAGCTTTATTCAAACGCAAATGAACAGGCACTTGATCTTTTGGACAAGCTACTCGTTTATGACCCGAAGCAGCGCATCACTGCTGTTGAGGCTCTTAAAACACCCGTATTTGCGAGAGGCGTTTCAGTCAGGAACGGGTGACAACATTGGAGATGACGAGATGTTTTATTACAATGAAGCAGAGCAGAAAGAGGACCAGTTTGTGGGAAAAATTGACGACTCAAATGAATACGTAGCCGAGACGAAGCCAGATATGCAAAATGCGGTATTCGAACAGGTTTGCCACTTCCACCCTGAGGCGCGCGAGTACGAGGAGTGTTTGAAGAAGCAGGACGAAACGTTTTGTGTAGATCCGGAAACCGGCAAACTGGTACCTATCAGCAATTGACACCAGACATCGACCCACGACAGGTCGAGTACTTTGGAATTATCGTCTACAATCCTGCAAGCGTATTCATGGCAATGCCATGCTCACATTGTCGGTTTACATCCGTCTATTGATGCAATGGATGAAAACGATGGTGAGCGTTCTTAGCACCGTTTGTATTACGTTTGTTTTGGACGAAAAGCGAATGCAATTACGGGTCCAAATGGAGAGCTGGTAATGCAAAATAGGTGCGTCGACAGCGCGGGGCCATATGCCGCGAGTATATACCCTGCACGGAAAATGGAGTCATCTTGCGCTGAATTGCAAAGCTATACGTTAGCGCATTCTTGTTGGCATGTCCAACACTCATTAAGTTCTAATATACCGTTTGCACGGACAGTGCTGAGCGTCGATTATTATGACACTTGGCACATTTTGTAACTGCAAGACATGATGAGCAGTTCACCGGTCAAGCTGAACTTACCTATAATCGGTCTGCACAAGAAGAAGTCTGCGACCTGGCTGAGCTAAAGAAGCAGGATAGTTTCGTTGAGGAACTCTGGTATGGTGGTTAGAGAATGGAGTTGGTAAGTAGGACCTCGGATGTGGGAGAAGGATGGGAATGGATATCGAGTGTGAACGAACGTAACACGTCGTTATAGATTGAGTCCGAAAATGGCACTCAGAAATTTCTGCCCATTAGAGTATAAATTCGCCATCGGAGCAGCTGAAGCGCTCAGCACCCCAACAAAGCAAGGACGCAAGCAACAAAACGGAACTGATCGAAGCACAAGGTCCACAACACGTCCATTTCTAAGTGCAGTTCTCACGCTTGTCGCAAATGACATCTTCCGTTTCTGGATGATACCGTGCATCTTGCACAAATGCTGGTCAATCGCGTCAATCGATTGCAAACTCGGCATTGGTGCTACATCTGCCCCATAACGCTTGGAAGGCTGCTAATATCTGAGCCGCACTCTTTGCATCTCGTGGCAGCTCCTTTCACAAACTCTTTGCAGAATGGACATTGTTTCTTCACACCCACCTTAAGTTTGAAGACGAGCTCAAGAGCTGAAGAGCAAGAAACAGAAATGACAAGTTAGTCGACCATGTCGACCGGATCAAGTATTTGGTTTGTCTACCTTTCTTCACGGCACAGAAGAGAAAGATGGCGTTAATGAAGAAGTTCATGATGTTCTCGAGAAATAATCCATAGTTGATAGTCACGGCACCGGCGTCACGAGCTACAGAAAAAAGGTTGGACAGGTGAGATATTCCTTGAAACGTCAAAATGGATATGCCGTACCTTCCTTCCAAGTTTGCCACGAGTCACTAGAGCATCCACGTGTAGTCGACGGGCATCGAAGAAGCCAATAGTGGTTAGCAATCCCTCGAGCTGGACATTCATCACCTGCAAGTCAGTATTGCACTTTTGCTGGAGGAGTGGTCGTTTTACCTGTGAAAAGGCTGATGATCGGCGACAAGATGTCGACAACTAAAGAGTTAAGGATACTGGAGAAAGACGATCCGAGAATTAGACCCACTGCCATGTTGAGCATATTGCCCTGCTGAATAAACTCTTGGAAGTCAGTGAGCAACGCACGAGTTGAGACCAACTTTTGGTTTACCACCATTTGCACGCGACCAAGCAGCGAAGCATTTTCGGACGGTGAAGGTGATGCCGTGAATGGATTCCGATGCATCAGAAGATAAGGATTATACCACGGGAGGAACAAACACATGCAACACTTTTGGCTCAGTCGGCATAGAGCTCTCAAAGTATCCGACAGGTGTTTTCCATGGTGACATTTAACTTGGTTGACGTGATTGTACTTGATCATCATCATCAATAGAATCCAAAGCGTTCGGACGGCTTGACATTTATCCTATGTGCCTTCAGATTCTCCAACGGACCAAGCTTCTTCGCTTTTTACGCGACTGCTTTAGATATGGGTGGATCAGCCGAGGCTCACAGGTTTCTTGGTCGCTAGTGTCCAAGTAGTCATCCCAATCTTGAGTAATTACAAAGGTCGTAGCACACACACCGTCGTGTGACGGCATCAAAGCAGTGGCAGAGTAGAACAGCGAACGTTATCAAGCTGCAAGCGCCATAACGACATCTTTATCCTCTCTACGATGTGCTTGCGACTGACATTCTTGTCGAATCGGGTTGTCATTCATGATGCGTTTGATATCAATGAGCACCTTCGTAGAGATCATCAGATCCTCGCGACTCCAGACAAATGCTTCTTATATATTGTCTCTACCCAGCACTTCTTCAGCCTGTTCATACTGTACAAGATCAAAGCTGTCAAAGAAACAATAGGATAAACTAACACTAGCAATGATACAATAACTCTGTACCCATTAAATGCTTAAAGCCCCACCTCATGTCTTCAACTATAACATATGACAGACGGGGCGTGTCTGAACTGACTCGATTAAGTCTCTCGGACACTACCCCGTCTATGCAACACTGCACATAGGACTAGGGAAAGAGCCAGTAGAAATATCAACCAATCATCATACGCTAAATAAATACTGGGCCAGTCAATACATTCATTCTGCTTTTTTCTCTACCGTGTCCTCTAATGGTGCACACTCCTATGGGCAACGTAACCGACCAGGCGTTTCCTCCTCGTCCTAGTGATGCATCCTCATGCTCTTTTCATGTTCCTCAATCTGGTACTACATGTACGACTAAACCACAGAAATACATGGTACTGGAAAGCACGACCACGAACTACCCATTACGTGAACACTGGGACGAGAGTGTTGGTCACGGTGGGCGTCGGCTTCTTCGCACGTTCCAGCAACATGCTTTGCATTGTTTTTGCAACCATATGTCGCTGTGGGAACGTACACAGAAAGTCCAGCGTGAAGTCAAAGATTCAAGTGTCTTTTATTGGCAGCATTTGCTCATTTTTCAACGGGAGATTCTATGTGGTGTAGCTGCTATGCTCTTGATGATGCCAGAGACCGTAGCATTTAGTTATGCCGCCAATTTAGATCCATTGAATGGATTATATGCTACAGGTTTTCTTGGGATTGCGATAAGTCTATTTGGTGGTGTTCCAGCTACGGTAGCAGGTGCTGCAGGAGCTGTAGCTATGGTCATGCCTCCTATTACCAGTGGTACAGGATCTTTATCGTACTTGACGTACGAAAAACGATTGCAGCATTTATTTGTTGCTGTGACCATTGCGGGAATACTGGAGCTTTTCTTTGGAATCTTGGGCCTTTCCAAACTCTTTTCGATGATCCCTCGGACAGCACACATTGGATTCTTAAATGGCTTGGCTCTTATGATGTTTATTTCACAAAAGACAACTCTTGAAGAATGTAAGAATGATACGATGCGTTTTGGAGAGTGTGAGATTGCAGGTGAGCTCAAATGGATGAGCGTGTCTTCTCCGACAACGTGGGTCACGGTTGGACTCATTCTTATGACCATGGCCATCATGCATTATTTTCCCAAGACGCCGTTTATAGGCCATTTGATCCCGCCAACGCTTGTGGCAACAGTGATTGGTGTAGGATTCGAGTTTGTCATTAATCGTCCATTACTTGGATATGATGTACGTACGATCGGGGACACATCTCCATTGAACGGCGGTCTGCCGACTTTTGGTGTTCCCAAATTTGGAGATGTCCAGGACTGGGGAGTTGTGCTTTCCACAGCGGCGAGTTTTATGGCAGTCGGACTTTTTGAGTCACTCATGACACTACAATCTGTTGTCGATCTGAAAAAGGAGCAGTTGTCACAGAAAGCCACAAGCAAGGAGTGTATTGCGCAGGGCATTGGCAACATTTTGTGTGGTTTCTTTTCCGGTATGGGAGGCTGTTCCATGATTGCACAGTCTAATGGAAACGTGCTGAATGGTGCTCTTTACCGTCTGTCGTCTTTTACGGGTGGTATGTGCACGTTTCTCGTCGTGTTTTTCGCCAGCTCGGTGATTGAGCAAGTGCCAGTGGCATGTCTTACGGGAATTCTTTTCGTGATTGTCATCCACACATTCTGCTGGCCGTCATTAAAACTCATCTTTCGCGTCAAGATCGAAGATGCCATTGCAATCATCCTCGTGACCGTGCTTGCTGCGGCGATGAACCTTGCCATCGCCGTCATCATTGGTGTTATCTGGCAGTGTCTGGTTAATGGATGGCAGAGTGGTCGCAAACTCACATTTCGCACGGGTATGGAAGTTGTGCCAGTGGTCAACGCACATGCCGACCACGATTTGGCTATGCTTCCCGAGGAGGCCAAGATATACTTCCTACAAGGCCAGCTTCTCTTTTCATCCGTGGCTTTTTTCCGCGAGTTCTTCGACGTTCTCCACGACCCGAATGTCGTTATCTTGGACATGCGCGACTGTGTTTTTGTCGATTTCTCGGCTGTTGCAGCCTTCCGTGAAGCTGCAGAACGCTACCGTGATGCAGGAAAGACGCTTGTGGCTCGTAACGTCGATTCGCAGTCGCTGAATATGTTGAACCATGATTTTGGTTGGGATTCGGTTACACACATTCAAATCGCGACACCAGATAGTGTCAATAATACTCCCGATGAACTCGTCAAGAGCACAATTGACAAAGAGCGCCCGCTTCGTCACTCTCAGGGACCGCTCCACCAATTGCACGTCCCGTCACCGAACGAAATGACGACATCATACCACCCCGCTGGACCATAAATTGCTGCATATGCAAATGGGTGGAGAGAAGAATTGGTTTGCTGATGGAACAGGTCACGACTGGGTCTAAAACTACCTGGACACTTTTCTTCTGCTGTCGGTAATTGCTTTGTTTGAAGCACGTGGCCGTGTCTGGCCATCATGGTGCCGATCACAGTGATTTCGTCACCAGAGTACACAAAAGCTGTTCTGATGATACTAAGTGCTTCATCATTAGACGACAATGATCGTCCGTCAGGATATATCTGATCAGCCTAAGTGTAGCAACCTCGAAACTTTGCAATACGTCACCTAGTTTTTTTTCTTTTGCGCAGAGTACTGTACTTGAAAGCTGCACGAAGCATTTCAAGACGTGTAATGTGAACACAGTACATCGATCGGTGGAAATGATCTGACCATTTATTATACGTCCCATAAGATTACCATCCAAGGGTATTCCTCCTTTTGAACATGGCATCACTGAGTCTTTCGCCAAAAATGCTCTGAGACAATGTTGGTGAAGACGACGATGTCCTGATAGCAATGCGTACCTTGCGCATGGCTAGCTTTATCTGCTTCTCTGACAAATCTTGAATCACCATAGCGTTCATGGAGCACTTGTCCAGCACCTCCGCGGGTAGCAATGCCTTTCACTCTTTGCAAAGAAAACTAAGCGTGGACAATTGGCAAAACACAGCTCCAGCCGAAGCTCATGTACCAAGTGACTTCGCTGAACCGTGGAATGCTTTATCTTGTTTTGCTGAAGATATGTAGCCTTTTCCCAATGTTGACGCCGAGAAAACAGTATCGAATCACTGATACCGTTGTCGAGTATTGTCTTGGGGACATCCACTTCCGTGCACTTCACAACTCTTTACTGTTTGTCTCCACGGTATTAGATGCTTGGCACTCTGGACGAACGCGTTAATACCTGATTTTCATCTGACGGCATCTTTTCCTCACGAATGGCAGTGATGGCTTCCTTAAATCCAATGCGAGCGTCATTATGCACAATGCCCACAAGAAGCTCTGAGCTCTGAAGTAGAAGCTGGAGTCGATCCCGTGCGTTCACGATAGCCAGCATAATGCCTTGCCCTCGCAGCTCTGACTTCAAATGTTTCATCATCTGAATTGTTGTGGTGTCCCAGTCCATGATGGAGCCGGCGTCAATGACTACGCCGCGGACAGCCACATCCGTTTCGTGGCGCTTACGAACCTCGCGTTCCACCACGCGCTCGATGTACTCACAGTTAGCAAAGTAGAGCGCGCCTTCCACTCGAATCACCACGACGTCAGGTAATGGGCGTGCTGTGTCCGGATACAAGTCTAAATCCACAATTCGTGTCTCACTAGTCTCCTCATCTTTCATCTCACCCAGCATAGAGACAATTGGCCGACGAGTTTTGTAAATCACGGCGATGAGGGAGCAAAAGATGGAGGAGATCAGCCCAGGTAGCACACCTAATAAACATGAAAGCACGAATGATGCAAGCCACACGTAAAACTCGTCCCGCTTGACACGATACAGCCATTTTGCTTCTTTCATTTCAATGAGCGAATAGCCGGCGACGATAATAATCGAAGCTAGGCTTGCTTTCGGCAGGTAAGCTAAAGCTGACGTAGCCGTGTACAGCACCATCACCACAACAAGTACAGTGATCACACTCGCAAGCTGCGTGCGCGCGTTCTGCATGTTCACAGCGGTGCGTGAAAGACCGCCAGTTGAGGGCATCCCCTGGAAAAAGGAGCCAACGAGATTAGAGAAACCTAGGGCGATAAGCTCTTGGTTTGGTCGAATCCGGTATCCTTCTTTAATCGCCAGACGCTTCGCCATAGCAACACTGCACATGTACGAGATGATAGCAATCGATAGTGTATCAATAAAGAGATGGTATAGGCGGTCCGCCTCAATGATGCTAGTGCTCAACCCGTACCATGGCCTTTTAGGCAACGGGTAACCGCCTGGAATGTCTCCAGCAAGCGCCAAGGAGCCTTCTGGAGCCAGATAACCCACTATTCCACCAAGCAGACACACCATGAATGCACCCAGATCACACATCAGCCTCAGTGCAATCAACACCGCCATCTTCGAGCGCAACAGACGGATTGACGTCGACGATGCTGCTAACATCCGTCCCGTCAGTGCCGTACTCGGATCAGCCGACTCTGACCCAGTCTCGGACTTTGCAGGTGACGCAAGCTCCTTAACACGTCGTTTCATCTCAACCTCAGCTTCTGCTTCAGCAGCATCATCATCATGACGATTCGTGTCACCATCATAGATACGGCGAGGTATCTCCACTTTAGGTTGCCTTGGGTTCATTCTCGGCAAAACTCGGATCGAACCTGTTTCATCCGAATTGGAACGATGTGTTCCACGATCAGGTCGAGTACCAAAATCAAGGGGTCTCTCAATTGTAATATAATCTTCATCTGATAATGAAAATCCGACACCACCAAGATTTTGATTGCTGTGTACTGAAGATGCCCATGGAGATGACAAGACATAATCGTCACATCGTATTGATCCTGTAGTAAGTATAACCGGCATTCTTGTTCCACAAGGTGAGACCGCCATATTTTCCAATTCGACTTCATCGTCATTTTGTTTTAATTGTTTCTTCTTCTTATTCTTGGGTACATTTCCCAACTCAATATCATTTCCATAACTTGTAACTTCTTCTTCTTCTTTATCTTCATTTACAATCTCTTCCTTCTCTTCCATTTCTTCATCACTGAGATTATCTTGCATTGTACTTGTTAATCTCATTCTTCCCGACAATTGATTTAATGCTCTTGATGTCTCAATAGCAAATTGATTTTCCATTGTTTCTTGTATAATCAACAATTCTTTCACGACTTTTTGCTTCAATTCATTCATCCCAACAAGAATAACAATTGAAAAGACTCCAACGGCAAAACTTAGTGCATTCACATGTGAAATTTCTTGAATCAAATCCACGACCGTCAAAACAGGTAAATCTTTGCTTTTAATATCCAGTCCCAACCAACTTGCCACTTGAGACAACATAATCAAGACACCTCCTGCAGATAAAAACCCACCCATCACCGGTCGGGAAAAAAAATCGGCAATCACGCCTAGTCGAAAAATACCCATCAAAAAGAGCACAATTCCACTTAAAAAACTCAAAAGAATGCCCGTCGCAATCCGTTCTTCGACACTTGCAACCTTTTTAATCGCCGAACCCACTAAAAGACTCACTTCGGCCCCATTTGCGACCGAAAGGACACGGGAGGTACCAAATAATGGGTAAATCATTGGTACCACGGCTGCAGTATAGAGTCCATAAATTGGGGGGACCCCCATAATCGCACTTAGTGATACTTCTTGGGGTACAAGCATAAGTCCGACCGTAACCCCTGCCACCACATCAAATTGTAAATCTTCCCGTACGTCGTAAGTGGGTAACCAGTCCAAAATGGGTACATGTTGTTTGAGGAAAAAGAGTAACCTTTGACGGGTTACGGTCTGCCCAGTCGCACATGTTGATGTCCATCCCGATGAAAGCAACGCAGTAAAACAACTGAAAGAGACATGATTGGAAGCAGAAGAAGAAGAAGAGGAAGAAGATAATGATGTCATGGATATATGGACAAATTGGCTCTGGATGAGAGAAGAATGCACGAGGTTACGCTTGTTGAGGGTTATAATGAAGTGACGTTTTATCTTTATGACTATTGATGATATTCTCTCAATAAGCATACGAATCCGAAATTATCGAAACCTATAGTGTACGACCTCTCGAAGCAAATATTTGGTGATGGAGAAAAAGTCTACAAAAATCTTGGATATTTCGGAAAAAGCTCCTATCCGCCATAAAATATCCAGCCATCATGCCTGACGTGGATATTAAACAGGAGCAAGGAGATTTGACTTTGAATGAACGAGATGCTACGGCTGAGGTCACAGTACATGAAGTTGATCCTATTTGTTACACTGAACACGTCATAAAAATTGACAACTTTTTGTGTTTTTTTTGTGTGTGTGTAGCTTACCTGCTGCTGCTGCTGCGTATAATGCAGCAGTGCCACATGAGGAACAAGAACGTAGTAATCAATTACTGATACACGCGTGTAATTGTGATATTTTTGAATGTGAAGACATTGAATTTCAGAATTTATGTGCCCATATGAAGAGATTCTTGCGTGTGATCTGCTGGGCTTCACATAGTGAACGATGGCGATCGTATTCCATTGCTACAGTTGTGATTGAACTCTTTACGTTTCATGCACTGCATTGCCACACATTGCAGTGTAATGTACCAATGTGTCGACAGCTGCGATGTCAAGATAAACAGACAAGCTGCTAGTGCAGCAATTGGCTGTGTTTTTACAAGGCTTTATACGAGAGAAAGCTGTAGCATGGAGTTATTGCGACGAGGAAGAGGTGCACCTACAAATTAAGCCATTGGTTGGTCAAGGTGTCGTTGTTTTGGTGCCGTTTTGGCAGCGGATTGATATTTCAAACATGCTCAATAGACACTGCCATTCCACTTAGCTTGAAGGAATTGTAGCACTCAACTAGCTGTAACGTGATCAACAATAAGCAGTTCCACGGAGTTGTTTGTATTGACAGCTCATTCTTCGATTGGTGATGCTCTCTTATCGATTCACTGCTGGAATTTATGAGGTCTTTCACCATGTCCAGCTACTGAGCGACGCAATTGGGATGTCGATCGAAAAAATGATTTTTTTGGTGAAGCCTTTTTGAGAAAACTTCTCAGTAATGGATATCAAATTGTGTGTGTATCTCGATGCCAATGGACATCCTGCTCTAACGTTTTTGTTTTTTT
Source organism: Peronospora farinosa (assembly GCA_947646735.1). Taxonomy (NCBI): domain Eukaryota; phylum Oomycota; class Peronosporomycetes; order Peronosporales; family Peronosporaceae; genus Peronospora; species Peronospora farinosa. The sequence goes on from CANTFK010000366.1 coordinate 69,279, forward strand.
TGCAGTGCACTAATGTCATGCCCGATGCTGTTGACTCCACTGGTGTAATTACGTGGATCGGTTACATGTCAGACGAAGGAGAAAGCATAGTGAGATAGGAAGGACAAAAATTGAATGGCTGAGAGCTTTCGATTCACCATCGTTAACTTAGTTAATCTTACTCACTTTTGGATTCTTCAATCTGGCCGAAAGCCCATCTCATCAACAGCTTCTATCTAGATAAAAAATATATCTGGTAAGGACTTGTACATCTTGGAGCACAAGAATTGTTGGGCAAGTTAAACAGGTAAAGAAGTGTCTAGTGCTACACGCCTGCACGCTAGCTGAGTTACACATTCAACGAGTTTTAACACACTAGATTACCGTATTAACTCCCAGGCTCGGGGTTGAATACTTACCACACGATTCTCATAACTGAGGTTATGGGCAATAGCCACACTGATGGCAAGTCCTTATCTACACGAAGAAGAAGTAATGCAAATACCGACTCAGCTAACGCTGCAGAACAAACCTGAGATGACTGAAGAAGTATACGTGGACATACATAAGCCAACAAGCACACGCCGGCGGTAGCCTCTATCGTCCTCTATCAAGCGAACAACGGAGTTTAATGGATCACCGGTCACATGATCGATGTGCCCGAGACTGATCAACTGGAGCTGGTGTATCTGCAACAGCGAATACGGAACACAGCGCATCCGCAGCAACATGGATTCCCTTAGAACCCCCCATCCTCCATCAATAACATGGACGCTTTCAAGGCGCTACAACGCCAACCGTTACATCGCGCCAAACGACAGCTACAATGGAGCGCTTACATCGGTAAGTACCAGGTTACAACACCGAGACGGCTCACAGGATGGCTACCATTTTTCGATGTCGCAGTCACCGGCACATCTCTGGGAACACGGATACACTCTCATGGATTATCAGGTCTTGGTTTTGCTACAAAGTAGCTACCCATCAGTTGAATCTGTACTTTCGGGGACGCCACATGGACTCGACATGCAAAAGGCATCTGGCCTGCGTCAGACAACACGAAGCTCCTACATATCCTCTGTGACTGCGAGGGTGCGTCTAGGTCTTGGGATACATCATCACGCAGTGGACACGACCCGAGGTATCATCTGCTTATATAATCTTGTACAAACAAGCAGCATTATCGCGTTCAGAACCGGAGCTACCTCCAAGAGTGCGGGCGGCTATCTCACACGTTTTCCCAGACAACGCTGACATTGTTGGTTGCGCCTGGAAAATAATATGGTGGATAGCTTACTCCGTCTGCGACCACGCTCTAGATTCAGCGGCACTGAAGTGTCCATAAGCAAGAACGTGCGTCCTTGGAGAAAGAGGTATCAAAAGTCGAAACAAGTCCTTCTTCGCCAACTCTGGGCGGTTGCTCATCAAGGGACAACAAAGAGATAGGGATGTGAGCAACGGCGTTTACCTCCGCTTAGCAACGGAAATGTTCCAAAACACCATCGCCTACCGGCAGCCGGCACTGCACAGCCCTCGTAACCGACAGGAGACATCGTCTGAGGTTACTAGAATGGCTACGAACTTTTCAGAATCTTGTAAAGATAACGATCAATAGGCGTTTGCTCCCACACATAACCTCTTGCAGTGATAAGGTTCGAGTAAATCATCTGTGACAGCGGCAAAGACAAGTGTCATTCAAATAGCTTTTCCCTTGGCTAAAGACAAACAATGACGACCAAGCAACAAACTTGCTTGTCGTTTCAAGAAACAGAAAGTAGCAACAACGGAGATTCCGTTGGTTTAAGGACCGTGGAAGAAAGAAATGGAGTGTCCAAGACGCATCTGATTTTTGCAGTCGAAAGGGAAAAATGACCATAGCCAGAGACACAATGTAGTTTGGTACACAGGAAACTCTGTAAGTGGCCTCCAACGACTGAGATCTGCAGTTTTATTTCATATATGGCAACCTCCGAGTGAACAAGTTAGAAAAAAAAGGGGGAGAGGAACTTTTTTAAAAAAAAAAAAATATTTTAATTTTTTTTTTTTTTTTTTTTTTTTAAGCATCTGCACGTCTTTTACGTGGTTGTCTATTGTATACCATTTTTTTAGTGCTGTGAGAACATATACTGTACTTCAGAGTACATGTATACTCTTGAATACACATTTTTTTTTACTACAATGCGCTTTACGCAAAAGAAGTAGGTAAAATATATCTGGGAAAAGGATAATCATAATATCCTAGATTGAAAGAATTTCTATTTAAAATCACAGTAATGGCAGTGGTATCGCGCGAGTGTTTTAATTGGGAGGAGGCCGTGGCCCAGGACCGTGAGTTACAGCGCATCGATGCTTTCGTTAAGCTTACTGTATCCAAGCTCCCGGAACAGCCACCTCCACGTGCTGACGAAGGCCGTGGTGGCTCTCGCTTCCAACCAGCCCCATCACCTGCACCTTTTGTCAAACTTGAACCGCGTACGTTTCTATTTCTAAATTATCTCGCGCAATTGTTATCCTATTTTTGTGTACAACCCTAATCACTCCCCTATTTGGTTTTAGTCCCATCAGTAAATAGGACCATGTCCGGACCTCGGTCCATGACAGAATTTATCAACCCCCGTGACTACCAGAGCGAATCGTCCAGCGAGATCGATGCACGTGAAGTGAATCCAATGGACGAACTGAGCGATTTTGAGTCGGAGACGCCGCACCAGCCAGTGAATCAGAATCAGAGGTGGAGTCAGAATCAGAACCAGGATTTGGATCGGGATGTGGACGAATCTATGGATGTTTTAATGGAGGAAGAAGAAGAAGATGAGCAGAATCAAGAAGATCAGATCGTGTGTGCAGTCTGCAGGAAATCAGATAGAGAGAATGAGAGGGTTTTGTGCGAAGACTGCGACACTGAGTTCCATCATTTTTGTCTGGATCCGCCACTGCCCCGGGTTCCTCATGGTTCATGGTGCTGTCCGCCGTGTAGAGCCAAGCATCATGCTGCTACTGTGGTGGATGTGAAGGAGGAACCAGCACAAACAGCTGAATCTACGGAGAACGCTACTACGACTTCTGCAGGAGACTCGGAGACTGCAACGACAGGACGAAATGTAGAAAATGGTAACGTTTTACCCACGAGTGGACCGACATCGATCTCTGTACGTGACAAAAGAGGCTTTACTTGGCTTGTATGGCTGGGTATCCTGGCAGCTGTATTTACGTGTTTTTTGGCTTGTACAGATCGCTCAGATGCTAGCAGGAGATCCGAACAAGAGTAACTCACTGCTTATTCACGCGTGCAATTGCGACCAAATCGAGTGCACGGACCATGAGTTCCATTTATTCTGTCCACACATGAAGCGATTCTTGCGTAGTGTGTGCTGGGCGTCGCATAGCGACAAGTGGCGCTCTTACCGACTCGCGCAAATCACTGCCGAGTTGCTTGCATACCATGCTATGAACTGCAAACTTTTACAGTGCAATGTGCCACTCTGTGTCAAGATCCGTGAAGAAGAAATTGTCTAAGTCATGCGACGCAAGGTCTCGACGCACCAGTAAGTACCAGCAGAGTTTTAATGAAGTGGTGTGCTTAACTTGTGATCTTCATTTTTTATTTTTCTGGGTGCGTCCCCTACCGGTAGTTCTCATATTACAGGGGAGTAAAGAGGACTTGAATAGCCGATTTGGACGGATTACAACAGGACGCGCTTTGACGAAAAGATTCTAGCGGTGGCGCGGCTGTATTCATGCATCAATTGGAGCCACGTCCCATACTGTGAATAACTTCTAGTATCTGCTTGGAAGTCTGTTTTATGCCGTTGTGCTGGTTCGAATGTGGCGGCGCTTTTGGTCTTCTTGACGATGAGATAGTAGCAATATACATTGGACATGGAGCTGTGGATGGGTGTTGAGAAACTTGCATCAAGTCCCACGATGATATGGACGTGCGTAACTCCTTTTCCGCGTAATTTGGGCTGGTGAACAGCTGTTTTTGAAATCTATGGAGAAATATGGGAAAATGCGCATGACCTTGACAATGACGTCTCCTGTACTGTTTTTACTCGGCCGTGCATCGAAAATCCTGATTGCTTTCGTTTTGAAGTGGGTTTGTTTCCGAGCATTGGAAACTATTTTGTATGCTTCCAGACAGGGTGAGAAGTGGATGGTTTCATGAATAATGGGTAATCGATGCCTCTGATGTTATTCTTCTATCGTGCTAATCGTCCCAGTAAAAGGATCAAATCGGCAGATTCAATTTCCAAATTCGGATAACACCAATCTTGATACCTTCTATGGTTCAGCTTTGATTTGTTTTCGCACTATTTATGTCGCTCCGGGAAACTTTTTTTGCCGACTTTTTAGAGAAATGTCACAGATTTTGGAGTTTAGCCGCTAACCTCTTTACACAGGAGGGTCAAATTTTCCTCTCTCTAATAACCAATTTATAATGGCAGATATTGCTGCTGATTCATTCCAGCGGGTCTAACGGATGACATGTGGATCGACTTGTGCCCGCTATCCATTTGAATGCCCACACTAATATAACGGAAGTGGTTATTGGTTTGGGCGGTTTTCTCATTGAAACCTCGAGTCAGGTGGGAAAGTTACCGGAGGTATGACAGCCAATTGTGCTGTGCTCTCGAGTTAGTTAAAACGATAGATATTCAATAAGTATGTCGATAGCGGCATCGCAAACTCGAATAATTTAGCACACTCGAACGCCAGCAGATCGCCTTGTAATGACTGTGAGATGGCGACTGAATTTTGCTGCTGGAACGTGTCACGATTAACAAATTGGGCAAGTCTTTTGAGAAGGACTTGACCACGTCGGACTACTTCCGATAGAATGTGACGGCCTAACACAACGATGGATGCTAAGGAGTGAGTTTGGGAGTGATTGCAAATTGCCTCCAGCTAATCCTGACGGAAGATATAACTGACCATTGCGATGACAAGTAGATGAGGGTGTGATGTCACTATGATAGACCTCCTACTCTCATTACTACAGTTTGAGTTGTAGGATGTGCAGGCCACGAAATCGTTGTACTGCTGAATGGCTGGAGGCCTTCATAGACCAAAAACTGTGTGAAAAAATGGCTGTGGCTTGCGTCAATTGCGTCGTGGATACAATCACCACATTGCTCAAACGTGATAATCATGCGATGATTACAAAAATGCGTATCGATGCCTTCCTTGTTAACGGATGCAACACGAAATTCATTACATTTGGCTGCAATGTCATCGACAAGTACCTTAAGTTTTCAAGCTTCCAGGGCAGAAAGTATTCGACTTTTTACGTGATGGAATTGAATTGATATTGACGAAGATGACGAAGAATTGGCTGAGGAAAATCAATATGGCAATTTATAAGTGGTAGACGGAGTATAAGGTTTTAAGTCTTCTATTTGCACGTGCTTCATGAAGCTATTACCATTGTGATCACCCCGTTGACAAGTTTAGAAACAATGGATTTTTGGCTTGAAGGGTAAAAACTATTATATATTATTCTTTAGCATGAATTAGAAAACCGTGATGCAAATCTTAGGTATTGAGCTGACCTGTCTTTAATGACCATGCCGTGAGTAACGGTATAAACTCGTTGTTCATGATTTTTTCAAAAAAAACAAAATTCTTACAAGCTATTGTTTTTTTGGAAAAAAACGTTGTTTTGAAAAGGTACTAAACGACGAATTTTTGAGCATTTTTTAGAAATTCAAGGTTCACATTTTCTTTGTCTTTTTCGCATTGATGACAAAGTGTCGCCCATTCGACAATAAAAAGAAGCCAGGCCTCTTTCTTTCCCGTTTAAGTACGCTATTTACTCTTTTTGACAAGTGCCGCACTATAATCACTTTTGCGCACCAAGCAACGTCACGTTCCTCTCCTGTCTACAATAATGGCACAGTACGGCAAAGTTACTTACTGGGATGAACGCTACACCAAGTACGTTCTCTTCCTTCTCTCTCTAGTGCATTTATTTCTTTCTCTCTTGCTTTTTATGCTTGCATTTCTGCCATTTTTGACACGGTAGCCGAAAAGGCAACTTCCCGTTGTCTATTTTTGACATTTTTGTATTTTTGACAAATTATTTTAGAGATTCGGAACAATTTGACTGGTACCAACGCTACGAAGGCTTGAAAGCGTTACTAAATCAATATGTCAAAAAGACCGACAATATCCTGATGGCAGGTGCTGGTAATTCCCGACTATCGGAAGAAATGGTGAACGACGACTACCAGAAGCTCATGAACGTGGACGTGTCAGAAATTGTCATTCAACAGATGGCTACCAAGTACAAAGACCAGGCTGAGAAGCTACAATGGCAGAAGATGAACATGTGTCTACTAGAGTTTGCAAACGAGACGTTCGATGCTGTTGTGGACAAGGCTACAATGGATTCGATCCTATGCGGTGAAGGGTCGACAGCCAATGTGTCAAAAATGTGCCAGGAGATTTACCGGGTACTTAAGCCCAATGGTGTCTACTTTGTCGTGTCCTACGGTGTCCCAGACAACCGACTGAGCTACTTGGAGAACAAGGAGATGCAGTGGAAGGTTACCGTGCATACGGTGCCGAAACCAACAGTGAGTGCCTTGCAAGTCTCAGAAGCGGACGCCAATGCCGTGCACTACATTTATGTGTGCCAGAAAGGCATTAAAGCTGAGTAGAAGAAGGTGATTGAGTGAATTGATTGACCCTTGAGCGTTTCAGCTGGATGCGTCCTAATATATCGGAATCTCTTGAAGAGAGAGAACGTTCTTTTTGCAAGCGGGTTGGGGGGTTGATGAATTTGAGCTCATGTGATGTGTGCATGTAGAGAAAAAGGGAACAAGTGAAGCTGGTGTTGTGCAGGATAAGTAAATGCCATGTCTTATTGACACAATGATGCTGTTGACACAATGATGCGAACAGTTCGTATCTCGTTGACATTCATATATTGCATGCTTCAGGTTGCCAGTCAATCAGCACCTCATTCAGATCATCATTTTTTTCCATAATAATCTCTTTTACAAGTATAAAATTTTGGCTTAAAGGTGTGTGTTGCAAATAGGCACACTTTGTCAACATGTCTTGTACACAAAAATGGCAGTCCAAATGGTCCAAATGGGTACACACGTTTAAGAAAGCCAGTGACCTAAATATTACGTAATCGAATAATCTCCGTCCTTACCTAAAATAGTGTACATATCACACAATTTACGTCGTGAAATCAGCGACTGTGAACTCTCCATCCAGAAACGCTTCCACTTCGAAGCCGACGTCTACGACGTGATATCTCCTTCAATATCAATCCGCCGTAAACCCCTCCTACACCCTCTTACGCACGTGAATCTCCTCTATCTCGTCATCTTGAAATTTCTTACTATCGATACGTAGAACCTATACAATTATTACTTAATCAATGGCATCTCAAGATGGTATCCGTGTCAATATTGTTAAAGCACGCGGCATTCTAGCGGCCGATAGCACTGGTACAAGTGATCCGTATATAACCATGACATTATTAGACTCTAAGGGTACAATTTTAGCAGCAGGGGGTACGTTCAAGACCAAAGTTGTCAAGAAAACACTCACACCAGAATGGAACGAAACGTTCGTTATTGGTGATACACTTGATCTTCGAGTAGCTACAACGTTGCGGCTTTTACTGAGTGACTCTGATGGTGCTTTCTATAGTGACGATATCTTGGGGGTCGTGGATATTCCAGTCTCATTATTACTAGGACTACGTGATCCATTGGATAATTGGTTTCAACTGACGAAACATGACAAGATGAAAAAAGATGCCAAAGGGGAACTTCGACTCGTCTTGGAACGTGTCGTGTCGGACGATACGGTCATTGGTCGAGGCACGGGTGTCAATATTGACACGGAACTAGAGAGCAAACCACTAGTGCCCGTGACGAGCACAGAACCACCAAATTTACTGTACGTGACGTTGAAATCCGGCAAAGATTTGCTTGGAATGGACAATAAGGCCACAACGAGTGACCCGATTGTGTTTTTCACGTTGGATGGACAGAAACATGAATCGACTAAGAAGGAGAAAACATTGCGGCCACAATGGAATGAAAAATTTGCTTTCTTTGCCCCTGATATGAAGAAGAACTTGGCAGTGTTGGTGGAGGATTATGATATTACGATTAATGATTTTATGGGGAAAGCAGAAGTGTCATTACGAGATCTAACTCCAAATGTCGAGAAGAATGTGACGGTGGAGCTTGGTGGTAAGCGAGGCAAGAAAGACAAGTTGCAACGTGGCGTCATTTTGCTTACGTTACTGTGGACATACGCTCCTGATGCGCGCGACATTGCAGCGAAGAAGAAAAAGTCGACGTTTTTGCCGACGTTTGGCGTTCCGGATAAAGACTACGATTCGACTGACGACGATGGCGTCGAGATTGACGACAAGGCAGCCAACAAAAAGTCAGAAGATGAGCTGAGGAAGGAGAGAGACGAGAAAGCGGAAAAGCAGGCGGCGTTAATGAATGAGCTTAGCAGTATTGAAATCAAGTCCGGTGACTACAATGTGCAGGTGCACATCATTGAAGCACGCGACTTGGTGCCAAAGGATTCTACCGGTACGTCGGACCCTGTCGTGTATGTTGAAGTTTTTGGGGAGAAACAGCAAACTGCTGTAAAGAAACAGGTGCTGAGCTGTTTTTGGGACGACTTGCTGATTTTTCCGTTCCGCAACTTGGACAAGTCTGAAGTTGAGATGGGATACGTCCGTTTGAGTGTCATGGATGCCAACACACTCCAACGTGCAGAGTTTATCGGTGGGGCACAGTTTGATGTGTCGTACATTTACTCCCAGACGAACCATCAACTCGCAAATGTCTGGATGGGTCTGACGGACATTTCGGATACGACAAACCAAGGCATTCAAGGATACTTGCGAGCGTCGATTTCAATCATTGGACCCGAAGACAAACTCGTTCCGCCTCCGTCTCCTTTTGGCGAAGGTGCGACATCAGACATGAACAACGTCATTATGCCGCCAAGCGTTACTCAGCAGGTTCACTTCTTGGGAGCAACGATCCATGTCGCGGAGCACTTGCCACCCATGGATGTTGCTGTTGTTGGCAGAGGCGGTCTAGATGCGTACATTAAGGCATCCATTGCTGGTGGAGACGCAATTCGAACTCGTGTGCGCACCAAGAAAGGTCGGCGTGACGAGCTTTGCCCGAGCTTTAACGAGGAGCTGATGCTTGTTATCCGCGAACCATCTATGGCCGATTCTATTCAGCTTGGTGTCTTTGATTGGGATCAAGTAGGATCTGATGAGCTTGTGGGATATGTTTACCAGAGCGTAAAACTCGTGAAGGCGATGGGTGGTAGAATCTCACCCTTTTGGGCCAACATTTACGGAGCACCTCTGCGTTTGAAGTCGGTTGGTATTCGCGATTCCATGAAGAAACAGATGAATACGTATCCCGATATCGCCAGCACGTATCGCGGCCGTCTTTTGATTAGTTTGCGTATTTTGTCAAACGATGACAACGAGTTTGACGAGACCAATCAGAAGCGTAACACGAAGCGTATTCCGCGAGACTTATACCCTCGAGAGCGTATTTATCGTTTGCGAGCCCACTTTGTGTGGGGCAGTGAGATTCCATCGTTCATGAGTTCCAAACGTCCTGGCCAAAAATCTAACATGCAGCTGGTGATGTCGTGTGGCCTGAACGAAATCGCGTCTTCGCGAAATCGGAGCGTGAATGGCGCAGTGGAGTGGAACAACATGGAAGAGAGCGAGAAGATGTTGCTCCCTGAAGATTTGTCCCAAGTACCGGACATTTTCTTGTACCTGTGCAAAGGAGAGGGTGATAATCGAAAGGCTGTGTGCTTCCGGCGCTTTACTGCGAAGGAGCTTTTGGAGGACCGAGGAGGGTTTAACAGCCAAGTGGAATGGATATCAATGAAGGAAGACCAAGCAATTAATGCTCTGGAAAATGAAACGTTCCCAGGTAATGTGCTAGTTCGCATGGGCTTTGGAACGGAGGAAATGGCGATGAAGACGTCGTGGGATCGCTCGGACCTGGATGTAGTGAACAAACGGATCCCTTTTCAGCTTCGAGTTCACATTTACCAAGGCCGCCGTCTTCCGCCAGCCGATTCGAATGGATTATTAGATCCGTTCCTTGTTATCCGGTGTACGGGTGAAAAAGAGAAAATGACTTCTAAGAAGAGAAAGACCAGAGACCCGCTATGGTACGAAACCATTTATTTTGATGTGAATCTGCCGGAACTAAAGTATGCGCCTCAAGTGATGCTGCGCGTCATGGATTATGACGATTTTGACACCAACGATTTCGTTGGTCTGGCTGCGCTCAACCTTTCCGAGGCACATATTCGAACTTCGCAGCAGCTGTCGAGCGATCATCTGGCAACACTACCGGACCCTAAGTGGCGCCCTATCATGTTCCAAGAGCCTGGCGATTGTGAAGGCGAGATCCTTGCATCCTTAGAGCTTATTCGCAAACAGTTTCCTGATGAAAAGGTGCCTCGCGCACTTCCAATCTTGCCGAGAAACCGTAAGGCATTTTTGGAAATTACAGTGCTTGGTCTTCGTAACATGGAGCCGTATCAATTTTTGCCCATCCAGCTGCCGTTTATCGAGTTCGTGCTTGGTGGCAAGGAACATGCAGCCCAGGAAATGATCACGGAAAAGTCCAAGCGACCGTCTGGAAGTAACCCAAACTTCCTGCAACGCATCGTGAAGGAGGTCGAACTACCTGAGAATGCACATTTTGCGCCTCGACTGAATATCATCGTGAAGGACACGCGTCTCGGAGGTTTTCAGACGCCTATAATCGGTTCTGCTTCTATTGAAATGAGCACGAAGATTCCATGGTCAAAGCACTACCGCCCGCCTCAGAACGACACGCTTGCCGAGATTGAGCTGGAATCTGCAGATGAATGGGAAGATGATGCACCTCTGCTTGGAAAGGTGGCTAAGGGTAATGACTCTACCATGGAACCGGTTGATAACGGAGCTGGCGTCTTTGGTGCATTAAAGAGCATGGGTGTTGTGCTCGATCCCAATGGAAACTTTGACGAGGCTTCATCCCGCCGGTCGACTCTAGGGGGTTTAGAAGACGATCCAGACTCCAAGAAATATCTCAAGCACCGTGAATTGCTGGATGGCGAACTTGAGCTGGAGTTAAAAACGACACCTTTCGAGAAATATGGTTTGCACATTGGCCAGAAAAAGAAGAAGTCTCTCTTATCAGCCATCAATCCATTCGCGAAGAATACACGGGGAGTTGGAAACGATGTTGGCATTTACAAGATGGCAGGGTACTTTAAAGGTTTGATCCGTGTCATCGAACGTGAGGACGAGGAACCGTTGTTTGACTTCAAGACGCTGCTCCAGACGCTGCCATACGAAGTTCGTGTTTATGCTTTGGATGGAGTTGGCTTTGCGCCGATGGATCTTGGTTTAAATGGCCGTCCAGGCAAATCTGACCCTTATCTGCGCTTAACTCTTGGCAACCAAAAGCTCAGTGATCGTAAAAATTATATCGAAGATACAACTGATCCCGATTTCTACAAGATGTTCGTAATTAATGCGAAACTTCCAGGTGCGAGCATCTTGACGATCGAAGCCATGGACCATGACCTGATTGGAGGTGACGATTTGATCGGCAAGACCACCATTGACCTCGAAGATCGTCTGTTTGATAGGAGATGGCAAGCGATGGGGAAAATGTACGAAACCTCCAGTCGATTGCGCTTGAAGCCGCTTGAGACCCGAACTATTAACATTCCAACGTCTCGAGCTCCGATGGGCACGATCAAGCTGTGGATTGATATTTTGAGTCCTGCTCAAGCTCACGACTACCCTCCTATCGATATTTCGCTGCCTCCACCAGTCGACATGGAGCTTCGTGTGGTAGTGTGGAAAGCACGTAATGTGCCTTCGTTTGACACTATGGAAGACATGAACGACTTGTTCTTCCGCTGCTGGATGGAAGGCTCGGACTATCAAGAAACGGATATTCATTGGCGTGCTAAGAAGGGCAAGGGATCGTTTAATTGGCGCATGAAGTTCCCTATCACTCTTGGTCACAAGCAAACCAACACGAAGATACCATACTTCCACGTCCAAGGCTGGGACAAGGACGTGCTGTCTGCTAACGATGCGATTGGCGAGCACACGCTGGATCTTGGGCCTTCATTCCGCCAAGCTTACAAACTCAAGTCGAATGTCCAGGTCTATGAAGATGATGAAGAGACTAAGAAGAAAAAAAGGAAGGCTATTTCTGACGATGACGCTGCAGTTAAGAAGATTAGAGAGGCCACTGGTCTTTGGGATGACGATGACCCGCCGGATTCGAAGTGGCTGAAGTTGGAAAGTCTTGATCATAAGACAAACACGCGCAACTTCATGGGTGAGGTGTGTATCTCGCTCGAGTTAGTTCCGGCGGAGAATGCAAAGAAGAACCCTGTAGGTCAGGGCCGGTCATCACCGAACAACTCTCCGTATTTACCTCCTCCAGCCGGACGTCTTTCCTTCTCGCTCAACCCGTTTAAGGTGCTCAACGACCTGCTGGGGCCTTCGATCTGCAATCGGCTCATGTGCTGCTTCTGCTGCATCCTTTTCATGGTGGTTGTATACTTCTTGGCGCCGTTCATTAATGTGGCAATTATCGCGCTGAAACCATAATTTCGACGGGTGAGGAGACTCAGCGGTTCGTTCGTTGCCTACGATTACGGTCTTGCTTCCGTATTCGCGGTCATTTAAACGACAGCCGAGGCAGCACTTGATATCGAGTACCCGATTTGTGTCATTCTTGCTTCTGTCATGTTTGCAACCGTTGGGTTTCTATAGGTAGGGCGTGAGGCGAAGTCGTGCGATGGTTGTGACACGCACTGGTGATTGCCTAACTTGTGTATTTCTTAGAGTGAGTTGCTGCATGTCTCGCAAGCAAATAATTATATGGGGAAAAGATTCTTGGCTCAGTGTCTACCGAATGGGCGAGGAGTTCCGCGTCGAAAGTTTACCGGATTCAATGGTCCGACAAATAAAGTCTAGTCGACACTGGAAACCGCAATGCTGCAGCTATTACAAAACCTTTGAAAGAAAAGCTGAATGATGCGTACACGGAACCAAGGAGCCGCTGAAAGAAACAACGTCATGATAAAGAATCGGCGCTCGCTACAGCAAATACTTCGACAAGCACGTGGCAAGCGAGCAGTGGAACCGGTGACGCAACTTGCTCGAATCGATATCTCGAAATCGACTTGATGAAGCGCTCCATTGTAGGACAAAAAGGTAGGACTGGCACTTGGACAGACGCGGGTGCTGAGAAATACGAGAAATCTGGTTTTCCTGTGCATTTGAAGCAGTGTCGGTCGTCTTATCCACGTACAGTATATACGTACGTACGTGTCGGTCAGTCCTTGAGCACTCCATTGATGCTTAAGCTCATATGCAATGAAAGCGTTGAATATCAAGCAAGACTCGGACGTACCAGTTGATGTCGAGACCGATCGTTCCGTATCGGAGACCGAGGTGAACGAGTCGACGAAGTGGGAGTCGACAAAGTCGACGAAATTGGAACTGATGAATCGGATGCAATTGGAGCTCTCAATTCGTCCATGGACCGGCTGGGCCTTCATCTACAGCTTTGTTCTCCTCTTCTTCTTTTTCTATCGTCAGATCTCAATGACCGCGTTGATTAGAATGTACGGAACGCTCAGTGTTCTCCTGGGAGCCACAACGCTTGAATTTTGCCGAGGACTTTAATTGTGCGACGTCCAAGAAAATTGTGATGGACTTGTTGAATGTTCCATTAGGTCTTTGCCACGAAAACTCGAGCGTTTCTTCGGAATCGTTTTGTTTGGAGAACTTGTCAGTACTTGTCAATATCCAGCAAGGAAAGAAAATGTCTACCTTTCTATTGCCTGTAACTCGGCGCTCGCTCGACTTTGCGTCTTCCTTGTTTCACTTCACCTCATTATTTTCCTCTCCTCGTTTGAATCCTGTTCGCTTTCTCATTCTAACCACCTCTCGAAACCTTGAACGTTCTCTTCGTCACCAGTTTCCTAGTCTCTTGGTCTCCAATGAACACGAATCCATTCCCAACTGGTCCGACACAAAAGAGCTTCAAGAAGCTTTAGGTGTGTGTGACGGTGTTATCTTAGCTGCCAGCGGCTGTGGAGATGATGTGATCAATCTACCTAGTAGTCCTACGGACGAGTGGCTGCAGTGCGAGCAGAAAGTGGCATCTCTCGTGTCAAAAGATCATCGTGTCGTCAAGTTGTCGTGGACAGAAGGTTTTGTAGGAGAAGAATCGCTTTCTACTGTAGGAAGAGCTACTTGGGAATTAGAAGAAGAGTTAAAGCTAAGACTTGGGGAAGGGGGGTCAGGGGCTCATAACTTGACAATTGTGCGAGCTACAATGGGCATGGACGCCTTCCTACGCGGCCAATTGTTTGACTTGGTGTGTGGAAGGACGCTCTCAACGAGTGTCAAAAGAGGTCGTGTCGCATTCGTGCATCCGCTCGATGTCGTGGAGAGCCTGAGTGCTTTGGTGGCAAAGGTGGACATTGATAAAAGAGGAGAGGAGAGCCTGGGTGGACTCTTTAAGCTGACGGGACCCGAGTCGTTGACATTTCCAGACGTCACCAAGTTACTATCGAGAGGAATCGGAGACAAGGTGAATTACTCACACTTTCCGTTGTGGGCGGTGCAGCCTGCACGCTGGGTGCATGGTGTCCCCGGCGACGCTGTCGAAGAAGAACTTGCCGTGATTCGAGCATTGGAAGCGGGGGTACAACAAGAAGTTGACACGACTTTCATGGAGAAGCTGTTAGGCCACGAACCACGCTCCTTTCGTACGTTTATTGCTGAGAACGTCGCTGCATGGCCACGTACACACCCAGTGTAAGGTTCCTTGGGATATGGTCTCGGTGTTTGGTTCATTGTACGTTGTGCCATGAGGCTAAAGAAGTGTTTCAAACGAATCTAGCTTTGAAGCGGACCACTGTATGGTATTTCCACTGCTTTCATAAGAGCATTGAGACGTATCAGCCCAATAATTTGTTCGCTCATCTTTTGTCAGCGTCACACGTTGCAAGTACGGTAACAGTCTTCAGATTCCACCAGAAGCCTCTCAAACAGCCAGCACTTGCCAGAGTATCGTCACCTTTATTTGTTTCAATCCTTCTTGAGATATGCAGCGTACAATTGCGCATAACGCACATACTGACCCTGCTCGTCGATATGCTCATCCGTGTGCTTCGTCAACATGCGAGACGGACAGGCGACTGTCTGCCTGCCACTCGGAATCAGTCATAGCCTTCTGATGTATGCCGGTTGCTGCGCGCTCTGTCTTTACCTGCGCGTCTTGTTCAAGTGCATGCAAGCGTGCTGCAGCTCCCATTCATTGTCGGACCCGGTGTACACAACGTTGCGCGCATGTCCTTCTGGCAGTCTAGCATGTAGGCCTTGTCGACCTTGTTACCGAAACAATCGCCTTCGACTTTTCTCGGATCATACGCAATTGTGCATAATCTCCACCCTCACGCCACGCCAAACCATGTATTCCAGCCGACAACGGCCGTCGGTCAACGATGGACTGTGGAGTAGTCATGGAATCCGAATCGTTTGCCGTCGAGGCTCGTTAGGTGCGTCGACGTAGTTCCGGATCCTTTTTCGTTTGCAATAGTGGACTCGATGTTCGAGTTGTAGTTCTTGTAGTCGAAGAGGTGGTGCCATGTGTGAGGTTGCACCGCTGTCCATCATCCAATTCAGCAACATTCTCCCTTCGGGAGACGGGCATCCATGGCATCGATCCCGTTCATGTTCGGCAGTCCCAATTCATGTGACCCGCTTGTTCACAGCTGAAACACTTGATCATAAAAGCCTCCAGCTTTACTCTCGTCGTTGCTGTACAGTTTTGCTCTTGAACTTACCGTTGTTCGAGTGACCTTCAGCGCATGCTCCGCACTTTCATTCCTCTCCAGACACTCCAATGCTTTGAATAACTTCTCTTTCTCCTTCATCAAGGTGACATCCACAGAGTTTTGCAATCGACCAGAACAACGTATTCTATGGCTACCTGCTCAGCAAGATCACGCGCTGTCATACCACATCGCGTAGCACCCCGGGCATTTGCACGATGAGATCGTTTATTGAAGCTCTCTAGTGTTCTACCATCGTCGCTCTATCCATTAGCTTGAAATCGTAGAGCAATGAGTCATGAATACACGGTTGGACATTATGGTCAGGTTGCAGAAGACGCGGAGGGTTATCCAGGCGTGCAGGGCCGACGTCACCCACGTATCTTCGTGAGGTACTCCCCCGACTTCTGGAAGTCGGTCCAAGCACTTTCATGTCGTTCAGTCACTGTGTTCCTCCATCTTCGACGTGTCTTTCACCGCTTGTACTTGCACCTGCAGTCCCTTCCTCGCACATGGCAAACTCTAGTGTCCATGGCCGAGGAAGAAACTGTAGTTCTACTTATATGACTGCGGCCTTCTTGAAGAACTTGATCGTCAAGTTGATGTGTCTTGCAGCTACTAAACTTTGAAGTGCTTGAGAGTTAGATGGCAAGAGCCGAAGCAAGATGAATTGCAGCCCTCAATCAAACTACTATTCAGACATCCTTGTCAACACTGCTGGTCGCTTGCACTGGCGGCAACAAGGTCAATGAAAAGAAGAAACGCGAGTTATCCGCGCAGATCCAGTCAGCCAAACCACTGGTTCATTATTGCGCTGTATCAAGCAGATTGAACGCGACATCCCGACAATGTTTGCTCGAGTAAGCCACAACTCCTGAAAACGAATGTCGTAGAAGAAGAACCCCATGTATCCTGTTAGTGTCACCGTGTAGCAGCTTAGCAGCAGCAACGCCACCTTGTTGAGGCCGGTCTCGAGCCCTATCGTAAATTAGTTTGATACTTCTTCCAGCAGGTGCTTTCGTAACTTCGGCGTTACGAGCGCAGGAATGGATAGTGTACGTGCTTTTTTCTCGTCTCATGTACGATGAGCGGCTTTGTGACTTCCAAGACGTGCTATCGAGACATCGTGTCAACCTTGATTGCTGCAACCCCAATAATCACTGCGATCAATGTAAGGAGCAGAAGCAAAAGTGTCCAGTCAAATACTTACAATGAAGCTGAACCATCAGCGAGACTCGACCAGGAGAGACATTCTCTCCTGGTCGAGTCTCGCTGATGGTTCATGGTAAGCGAATCATTTGTCGAGCTGAGGTTGTGACGACGTTGCCTGGGCAGAAATGTGTGACCGTTGGCTGCACGAGACAAGTTGCATCTAACGCCTTTGAAGGCTGAAGTAGCAGCTCATATCCTACACGACCCAAGTTGCAACGATCATTGACTACTAAGGACATTCTCGGAAATTTGATCAACAATGCAGCTTCGAGACAACATAACTGGTGCCACTGCAACACTTCGCCACCTGTGCGTGACGGACATCTTACAAGCAAAGATGGTGTAATTACGATCAAGCTGGTTCGGCGTTGACGTTCTCCAGACCTTCCGTGGCGCTGATGTTCCTTGAGTACACCAAAACGGTCTCGCTATCACTGATCACTTCTGAACGCAATTCCTCGACGAGCCGATCTCGTTATCGTCCGTCCAGCACGGATTCCCTTCGTTGCGCACAAATACGGGCACACCAGGTATCTCGCGCGTCATCTTTGTGTAGCATTTTTCAGCTGCTTGGAGACTGTGCTTACCGAATGGCATGTTATGAGACGACCCTACCAAACCTGTCCAACTTGGGCGCAAGTACTAATGTGTGGCCGACGGGCAAAACTAGAATTGTGGTCCAAGACCAGGCTTGTGACTTCTGTTCTAACCTTATATTCTTACGAATGACTGAGCTAATACAGGCATCGTTTAAATATATGAGACGAAATGGGCACGCCAGCTTCCTTAGCACTGCCTGTGTCGGGCTGACATACTCCTGCGTGCCACATTGCATATGTACCGTGTGACGTCACTCACTCCCGCGAGCGTGAGCGCCCGTACCTCGTGGTGGACTAGAAGGTGGTTTACTGCGCAATGTACCAATTGCTTGGCAAGGCAAGAAACAGACATGGCGGGATATAATGCTCTGTATGAACTAGTACATACTCAATCTCCATACTCTCATTATCTTACAACTTTATAATGACTGCACAAGGTTTATGAACATACTGCCCTTTCACTGGGTCTTAACAGATAGGCCACGCATCTTCATTGAATTCGCATGGCAGTGACGAGTTGCTAAACGCGTATCAGACTTGCAGTATTTCCTGCTGCTTCTGCATCTGAAAGAGTCGGCTGGGCGAGACATCCTTGGAATAGTCCTCCTCGTCACTACATCCCGACATGAAAGACGTGACTGAGGTGCGGGTGCTCTGGTCTGAGCTGCATTCGGACAGTGTCATCATCAGCTCGGGCAGCTGGGGGTTGTCGCCTACTATGAACGTAGCAAAAGCGCGAGAGACGCTGTGCACCAGCACGTTGCAACGTTGGTTGCCTCTGTTGACCAGTGACGCCTGAAGCGTCCGTAGTAGTCGAGTGAGAGATTGTCGTCTCGCCTCCACTACACGAGACGAGTAGATGGGCAGCAAATTGGGCTTGGGGAAGTGGTTCTTGATCACCGTGTAGAGCCATTTGCACTCAGCAGGGCACGCATGACCACGCTGCAGGTTCTTCAGCAGCTGTTTACGGAAGTGACGGTAGGCGTTAAACGGTCTACTGACAGTCCAGACGAGCTCAGGGTCCTGGCAGCATGGGGGCGTGTAAGTGGCTTGCACTTGGTACTGCACTTTCGATAACTTGCCGTTGGCGTTGATACTGCGTATATTGAGGTGAAGGTGCTCCAGCCAAGCAGTGGATTGGGACAGGTCTGCTGAAAAAGATGCGCGTTTGCGGTAGTGGCCTGAGAAATTGGTCACAGGTGTTGATATGATTCCCATGGTCACTGTTACGAGTAGATCCGACTTTGAGGAAGCAAGAGAGACAATGAAGTCGGATGTGGTCGGCCAGGGGTGGGCGATTGATTTGGTGACAAATAGAATGACGCTTCAACCGACACGAAAAGTTTTCTCATGAGTCAACTGGTGCTGGGTACTGATAAAATTAATACTGTCATCAACCGAATTGGCTTGACAGGTGGTCCCCACAGTGTTTAGTATTGTCTGTATCGGATCAGGACAGCCTTGAAGTGGACAGCCAATCAAGGGAAGTTGTGACGATGCCGTTGAGGTGTAAGAGAACCTTCTTCTTCGGCGGGTTTCTCAGGACCCGGATTGTAGTTGGCCATTGATGATTTCAGGTCGGATGATAGTGTCATATGATCAGAAGCTACAAATTGCGACCTGAAATCATTTCTATTAAGCCTTTTCATCACGGTACAAGCATATCTTAGCTATGAAGTATTAGGACAATGTTACGGTAAGCCTTACTTGGAGTTGACTCCGTACATCCAAACGAATTGCTAAACAAAGACAGATGGATGTTTGCATAGCTCAACAGATAAATCACCTATTATCAACCAGAACAGTTCTTAATGCTTCCAAGTATATTCCCAGTAGATATCGCACGAATCTCATCACCTTATCTTTTAAATACCCCTTACACAGCAAATAATTTGAAAGAGGTTGTTTAATGATGTCACTGCTTGTCGTCGCAACTTATATAAACGAAACCTTGTGTGCTTTATCGTATCACGCAACCTTGCGAAGTCTTATTAACACATGACAATAAATGTTTTAGCCTCCGGGCAGCCGAAAGATGCCATGAATAATAAGGTTGTTATCAAAAACTCTGGGTATCTATTGAGATTGTACATGTACGATACCGGCCGGTGCAGAACATCGTTCTGTTGCGCGTCTTAAGTATTAACAATACAAGAAAGCCATCGCAACAAACGACCAGCTGTAGATATATGTCCTTGTAAACGGGATGCATTAGGTCGCAATTTGTAGCTCTGATCATATGACACTATCATCCGACCTTAAATCATCAATGGCCAACTTCAATCCGGGTCCTGAGAAACCCGCCGAAGAAGAAGGTTCTCTTACACCTCAACGGCATCGTCACAACTTCCCTTGATTGGCTGTCCACTTCAAGGCTGTCCTGATCCGATACAGACAATACTAAACACTGTGGGGACCACCTGTCAAGCCAATTCGGTTGATGACAGTATTAATTTTATCAGTACCCAGCACCAGTTGACTCATGAGAAAACTTTTCGTGTCGGTTGAAGCGTCATTCTATTTGTCACCAAATCAATCGCCCACCCCTGGCCGACCACATCCGACTTCATTGTCTCTCTTGCTTCCTCAAAGTCGGATCTACTCGTAACAGTGACCATGGGAATCATATCAACACCTGTGACCAATTTCTCAGGCCACTACCGCAAACGCGCATCTTTTTCAGCAGACCTGTCCCAATCCACTGCTTGGCTGGAGCACCTTCACCTCAATATACGCAGTATCAACGCCAACGGCAAGTTATCGAAAGTGCAGTACCAAGTGCAAGTCACTTACACGCCCCCATGCTGCCAGGACCCTGAGCTCGTCTGGACTGTCAGTAGACCGTTTAACGCCTACCGTCACTTCCGTAAACAGCTGCTGAAGAACCTGCAGCGTGGTCATGCGTGCCCTGCTGAGTGCAAATGGCTCTACACGGTGATCAAGAACCACTTCCCCAAGCCCAATTTGCTGCCCATCTACTCGTCTCGTGTAGTGGAGGCGAGACGACAATCTCTCACTCGACTACTACGGACGCTTCAGGCGTCACTGGTCAACAGAGGCAACCAACGTTGCAACGTGCTGGTGCACAGCGTCTCTCGCGCTTTTGCTACGTTCATAGTAGGCGACAACCCCCAGCTGCCCGAGCTGATGATGACACTGTCCGAATGCAGCTCAGACCAGAGCACCCGCACCTCAGTCACGTCTTTCATGTCGGGATGTAGTGACGAGGAGGACTATTCCAAGGATGTCTCGCCCAGCCGACTCTTTCAGATGCAGAAGCAGCAGGAAATACTGCAAGTCTGATACGCGTTTAGCAACTCGTCACTGCCATGCGAATTCAATGAAGATGCGTGGCCTATCTGTTAAGACCCAGTGAAAGGGCAGTATGTTCATAAACCTTGTGCAGTCATTATAAAGTTGTAAGATAATGAGAGTATGGAGATTGAGTATGTACTAGTTCATACAGAGGGTTATATCCCGCCATGTCTGTTTCTTGCCTTGCCAAGCAATTGGTACATTGCGCAGTAAACCACCTTCTAGTCCACCACGAGGTACGGGCGCTCACGCTCGCGGGAGTGAGTGACGTCACACGGTACATATGCAATGTGGCACGCAGGAGTATGTCAGCCCGACACAGGCAGTGCTAAGGAAGCTGGCGTGCCCATTTCGTCTCATATATTTAAACGATGCCTGTATTAGCTCAGTCATTCGTAAGAATATAAGGTTAGAACAGAAGTCACAAGCCTGGTCTTGGACCACAATTCTAGTTTTGCCCGTCGGCCACACATTAGTACTTGCGCCCAAGTTGGACAGGTTTGGTAGGGTCGTCTCATAACATGCCATTCGGTAAGCACAGTCTCCAAGCAGCTGAAAAATGCTACACAAAGATGACGCGCGAGATACCTGGCGTGCCCGTATTTGTGCGCAACGAAGGGAATCCGTGCTGGACGGACGATAACGAGATCGGCTCGTCGAGGAATTGCGTTCAGAAGTGATCAGCACTTCCTGATTTGCGGCTAAGTACGCAGACGAATTACTGGGCACGAGGAAGGGTACCTTTTTTTACCATGAACTCTGACGACGGCGATGTGCCGCTGGGCAATGCTCCTTCACCACTTAAGAGCCAAGGTGCACAAGTGCATTGGAAACAAGTGCCTGGTCCTGGGCCAGCGGCGGCTGGTCGGGTCTCGTTCGCGACTGCGGTCAACGGCCTCGGCAACCGCATCGACCCCGACGAATGTATCGACCCCGACGAATGTATCGACCCCGACGAATGTATCGACCCCGACGAATGTATCGACCCCGACGAATGTATCGACCCCGGCGTACCTAACTGACCCGGCGGAAAAAACGACCCTGGCGAACCTACTAGCCTTGGCAACAGAAAAGGCCCCGTCGACCACAGCGCCTCGACTCCGGCGGAGGTCGGTGGGTCGCAAGACCGACGTGCTTTACTGGTGCGCACAGCTTCGAGACCTTGGATTGATAAGGTGGATGATGATCTGCGTCCAATGATTCCACTTGAGGAGGAGGCGCTCGCAGCTTGGTTGATGGGAGGCATTGTACTTCCGTCACCGCCCGGTTTTTTGGTATGCACGCACCCAAGAGCCACGCGGGTTGCGATGCTTGATTTTTTTGAGGAATACCTTGAAGGCAAGGTCATCGCGCTTGTGCCTCCTTCCGTCCGTATGCCTCAGCATATTGCTGAGAAAACGTTGCTCCTACAACTGCTGGAACGCCGCGAAGGGGAGACGACTTCCGATCCACTTAGTCGGGAGCTAGTCAAGGGGCAAAGCGCACGTGTTACAATTCGGACACTCGACGCCTCACCTTTATTCTGCCTGACCAGGCGGCTGCGGCGAGCTGGCATACAAAATTCATTTCATTTCGTGGTACTCGCCTTCAACTATTGTGTCCAGCAACAGGGATGACATCACTACTTCATTGACGTCCAGTACTACTTCAAGTCGCAACATTCTGCAGTATCAAGTGAGAATTTTGGTTCATGGCGTGGCCGCGAGCACTGTCCAAGCTATCCTCTCGTCGAGTGTGTCATGCTCGGTGACGTCGGTGGTTCGGGGGTTTCTGAATGGGACAGAGGCGTACGATTCCAACTTCTTTGTCGCTACCTTTAATACCGTTTCATGTCCCGAAGAGATCAAGTTGGTGACACACATCAAGACTCCCAACACGACACTTTTTATTCATCATCATCGTCATTTCCAACGGGTCCCCTGTTTTTCTTGTTATTCGCCGTATCATTCAAGTGCAAAATGCGCCTCCAGCAGGGGCGGTTTCTTATTTGAGCATCACCGCGAATTCATCGGTACTCACCATGTTGCCAAAACAGTCAGCGTCTTGACTTTTCAGCACCTCGATGTGAACGAGCGCCTGCAGCATGTCGCCGGCCTGGCAGAGACATTACAGGCAACTACGGCCAAGCTGAAGGATGAAGCTTGCAAGGCACCACTGTTAACCAAGATCTCACAGAATTTTTCGAGAGACTGTCCAAGGGAGGATACACCCCCTCTTCTCCCCGTGGACAGCCAGCGGCGAGTGGCGATGCCCCACGTGCCGCTGGTCCTACTACTGACGGGTGGTTTGACCCAGGTGCGAACAAGAAAAAGCGGGACTCGCGTCCCAACGCGGCTTCAACTACTCAAGCGGCGACTTCTAATGCTACACCGCTACGACGTCCGAGGTCAAAAGCAGCTTAGGGGACCAGCAAGTCGTCGACCCAAGGGTCGGCATCTTCCGCCAAGCAGAGCGCGACGAACTCGGTTAAAGTGGCTACGAAACCTTCCTCACCTACTAAGCCAGCAGTTTCTACGAAAGGAAGAGCACCCGCGGCCACTTATTCCGTGACATCAGCCGCCACTACCAAGGCTACTAAGCAGCGTGCGCAGGCGGTAGCTGAACTGGACCACCTGATCGGAGGTGATCGTACGGCTTCCACGGCAAATCAGGCAACACTACACTGTTGCAGTTCTTTCTACGTCTGAGAAGTCATCCAAGGTTACGGCTTTAGCGGTGGCTCAATCTCAAGTTGCGGACGCACAACGCACAGTCGAACTACTGACTTCAACCGCTGCAAAAAAGAAGTTCAATGCCGAAAATAAGAAAGCTTGCTACTTCGAGGCTCACGCTCATGCGTTGGAATTAGCTATTGATCGCGAAGCTACAGGTCTCGACCTTAATACAGCTCTCGACGATGTGAATGGTGACTTGCCTACATTGGAGTACAAATATCGCACCGCTGGTGCAGAGGCGAACAGAGCGGAGACAGCAGCAGCAAACGGCCACGAACAAACTACTAAAATTGACACGCCGCTTGACAAAAATTACACCGAAAGAGACGCCCGAGATCGAGCATGCGGTTAAGGGGGTTGTTCCACCGCCGAGCGAGATGCCAGCTGCGACGGCAGAGAAAATTAGGGAAAGAGGTCGCGCGACGATACAGCGAATGTTGTCGTCTTATGTTCGCCGCAAACGGAGCATGCCAAGTGTGACGACCAAGGCAGTACCGGGTGCGGTCCCACCTGGGGTTGCATCACCTGATTCGGCTCCATTGGAAATTTCTCCGACATGCCCCCAGGACCCGGACTACTTGGAACACCATGATCTCGATGTAAGTATGGCGGTAAGCAAATCTACGTTTGGAAATACCATGCGCATGGATGATATTGATGGAGGGGCCGTAACGCCTCCCCCATGCGCCGCCAGTGTCCCTATACCAGCGGAGCTAGCTAAAGCTATTGAAGACGAGCTCAAGGCCTACTCAGGAAATATAGCTGACCCAGCCATGGGCACTTACGGTCTGCTGACACGACCCAATGGATCTAATGAGGTATCGAGTACACAGGTGGCACTTAGATCCCCGATGGATTTAATCCGCACTCAAGATAATCACGATCAGACGTTACGTGCAACTAGAGTGCGCAAGGTGCCTGACACTGCATCGGCTGCAGTAGCGGCCGCCGCTGTGCCGGAGGGCACGAAACACATTTCGGCGAACACTGCTGCGATTCGAAGATGGGTTTCTCAGCGCAAAGTGGTTTCTGCGGTACCCACTACACTGCCAGTTGGTCCAAAGGGTCAATCCGCATGGATTAAAGCGTGTGCATTGGAATTGGCGGCACTTGTCAGTGACCTGCCGCACCCAATTGCTTATCTCGCCTCGATGTCGAGGGAATCCCTCCAAACCTTTGGACATTCTATCAACAGCAAGTCTCAATTGTCTGTGATACGCCAACATACCACACACGCTGATGAAAAGCTTCGAGAGCTGTGTACGGGTTGGGCTGCAACGGCAGAAGGTCAGTCTGGGCAAATTCGATGGAAGACGACGGACAACATAACGCGCTGGAGAAAATTCCGCAAATTACAGCCGGAGTTGCTGTGCGCGACTGTCGTGGAACCGCTTCCGGACTTGGATCAATGGGGCGTCCTCAATGTCCTGTGTGTATTGCTATCTCATCTTGCACCTGTCGAGGATGAGACAAAGGTGGTGATGCCACAGTCCAAAGCGGCATTATACCACCTCTCTAAAGAAGTGCGCGCGGCTGTATCCAGCATTTTATGCAAACCTGCCAACTGGCAGCAGGCGATTGACCTTATTGCCCGCGATGGTCAGCTGCTGGACCTTCAGTACTGAGGGCACCTCGGCTGCGCAAGGGGCTGATTCGGTAGGGGGGGGGCGGATCCCAGTCCCTCTTTTCCATATTCTGTAGGGGGACTTAGATCGCTAGACAGGGTTGAGTCTTCTTCCTTTCACCTTCCAAGGGCAGATACACTTCGACGTCGTCATCGGGGCATGTTGAAGACTTCTCAAAAGCCACGCGAAAACAGCATCGGTCTGCATTCACAAAATGTCGCGGGATTCCCCAAGCATCCGGAACGCTGTGCAGAATGGTTTGGCCATTTTAGGCAGCGCGAATCACGGGGTGCTATCGACTTGGTCCTATTACAAGAAACGCGGGTCTCTGTTGGTGAAGCAGCAAGTCTGAACAAGTTTTACAACACCACATGGGGCTTCGTGGACAAGCCCGGACGCACTCGATGGACCGAGTCCGAAGCAGCGCGTGGAGGGGTTGCGATTTTACTGAATCCGTACTCGTCAATTACTGAGATGGAACCGTGGCATGAGATACATTGGACACCGCACTGGATGGCTGTTCAAATTAATATTCGAAGCGAGACCGTTCTTGTTGTCAACGTATATGCCCCGAGTGGTAAGCCTGAACGGGAGGCGTTTTTCGAGATGCTTCGCCATCACCTGCTGGATCACGACGGAACCTTGTTCGTGGGCGGGGATTTTAACTGCACATTGGTGCCTCGACTTGACCGATCTTTTGTCTCGCCGCCCGGCAGACATGATTCGCAGGCGCTGAGACGGCTTCTAGGTCGCGCACAACTTTGCGATGTACTCGAAGATGACATGGAGCGAGCGGAAGAAGAGAGGGCCGTAGCAGCCTTTCATGCGGCGGCACACACCTATTTCTACACTTTGCCTGGAGGTGGATCAGCCAGTTCTCGACTTGATCGGTGGTACGTGAGTGCTCTTCATGCTGATTGGGTTCGAGACGTCGATCTGTCTGTACCTGGCCCAGCCGCTGACCACAATGGAATCAGTATACGGATTGGGGCACCAAGTCATGTTGTGCGCGTACGTAAGCCACGGAGCGTATATCCAGTTCCGGGCTGTGCACAAGCGGCCGCGACCAGCGCCATTATTTCGGCCATTGAGCTGGCACAGATTGAAGTTAATGAATCCAGCTCAGTTCCGACGTCGGACTATCGAACGGCTAGACGATTGGCCGACTGGTGGGATGGATGGAAGATCAAGTTACGCAAAGTTCTTGTGGCGACTACAAAGACAGCCCGCCAAGGTCTGACGCGCAGCTACAGACAGCGGCTGAAGCGCCTCTATGTCCGTCTGGATGCGGCGCTATTGGAGGCGCGCTCGTCAGCTACCTCAATAGCGTGTGCTCAAACGATATGCGACCAACCCAGCCCCGTCGATAATCCTGCGGAACTTCGTCGAAACGTTGCGGAGTGTCGACGATTATGGCAGAGAACCAAGAAAGAGCGACTTCTTGTCCAGCACACATACTCTCCAGGCGAGACTTCTCGTCGTTTCTTCGCGCGGGTGTCGACAAAATTTCAGGACAACACTATCGTTTCTTTGGGTGGACAAGCTACATACGGGTCGAATCGGTCGCAGGAATTGGCAAATGAAATGGCAGACGGCTGGGAGCATCTTATGACTCAATTTTTTGATTGTCCAGATGCTACCGCTGCATTTCTGGAACGAGCCTCCACACCGGTCCGGGTTGATGACTCTATAGTGACGTCAGCTATATCTCCTGAAGATGTGTGTGCGGCTTTGAAGAGACTCCAACGTGGGAAAGCCGCAGGACCAGATGAAATCAACAACACCTTTTACCGTGATTATGCTGACGCGCTCGCGCCAATTCTCGCAGCACTGTACACTAGATGGATGGAGTGCAGCGTGTTTCCGACGTCTTTTGGTGAAGCGAACATTCAGTGTCTGAAGAAAACTGCGGCTTCCGCCTTGCCTCTTGATCATCGGCCGATCGCGCTTCTCAACAGTGACTACAAGTTATTTACAAAGATCCTTTCGTTTCGAGTTCGGCCGATGCTGTCGCATATTGTTCTGCCAGCTCAAGTTGGTTTTGTCCCGAAGCGGTCGATCCATACAGCTCTTGACATTTTTTCGGTGGTTCGCAAAGCGGCGAGTGCTGACAGCGATCTACACGGATCCATTGTTCTTCTTCTCGATTTCGCCAAGGCATACGACACGTTGCAACGTCCGTTTCTACTTTCGGCGTTGACTTGGCATGGCTTCTCGCCAAAATTCGTAGCAGTCGTGGCGGCATTACACCGAAACACGACATGTCGATTTATTGTGAATGGGTACCGTTCAAGCAGACGTGACGTTCACTGCGGCATACGGCAAGGGTGCCCTCTTGCTCCTCTTCTTTTTATACTCGCCTTCGATAGTGTCTATCGAGTGATTCAAGAGAGGGATGAAATCCGCGGGATACCTCTTACTTCTGGGGGGAGAACCACTGACATTAAAATTTCGGGATACGCTGACGACACGGCGGTTTATCTTCGCGATCGGTCTGCGGTTTTGCCTGTTATTACGATCCTCGAAGACTTTGCAGCTGTTTCCGGTCTGCTGACGAATCGAGCGAAGTCTATTATCATTGAGCTTGACCCTCGCGGATCATCTTTGCCCTTGGACGCGTGTGGCCTCAATGTACAGTCTTCAAGCGGATCATGCAGGTATCTTGGTGTACTTGTTGGCCAACAGGATGCGGTAGCTGACAACTGGTGTAAATGCATACGATCTCTTTGGTGTCGACTTGCACTAGCACGAGAGAAGACTCATACGGTGGAACAACGAGCTCGCATCGCTAGCGCCATCGCGGTGCCCAAAATTACCTACTTAGCACGGCACTGCTGGCCACCTCCCGCCATGATTAATAGATTGGAGGGCTTAATTATGGACTTTGTATGGGGCGTCCATGATGGCAAGAGGTCCCGACCGTGGGTCCCTTCAGAGATGGCTTCACTACCGATACAGCAAGGTGGGCTATCGGTGCCGTGTATTCGTACGGAATTAATGACTATGGCGGTAACCGCTGTTGGACAGTGGGAAGCTACAGCTTCTTCGAGAGATTTACTGATCGGAGACTTTCTATGGGGCTCTACTGATTCGGGTCCGGCTTACATCACGCCATGTTGGACCCAAGACCAGGAGCCTCGACTCCAAGTGACGCTATGGTTAACCGGTTCTAAAATTGTTGGGCTTTCAGCTGCTCGACATGCCCGCCAAGGAGAGGTCCAGGAGGTCTGCCGAAGGGCCGCCTCTTTTACATCAAGAGCCTTAATCGACTATAATGGAGACGGTAGTGTCACAATTGATGTCCGCCGTATACTTGATGACAAGTTGCGGGCCGGGATGAGAGCTGAAGTAGCGACATCAGGTCGTTTTGAACCCAGATGAATCGTACACGCAACGCTGACGGACATGTCGTGGCTGAGGGATCGCAGAGGCAAGGCTTATACTTTGAATGGAGCGGATTTTGCGAGGGGGCACAAGTACCTTGGCGACATATTCACCTGGAAGACGACTCAGAGTGGTATCGTCCGATTTTCGCCCAAGCGTGACATGGCTACCCACTCTATGGCGAAGCGTCGGCATTTTGGGAACTTCTGCCTTGCCCTTCTATACAATTTTCCAGCACTCGTATACAGGTCGTTTGAATCGGGGACATTGTTGGCGTACTCGACAAAGGTCCACCAATATCATACTTGGCTCCTCGACCGAGACGGTACATCGGTATCGCACTTCGACACGGGTATAGCGGGTGGGGTGGCTACAGTCTCATCTATGGCTGCTTGCGATACCGCAGCGTGTCTGGACAGTGGAATTACTGTCCACTTTGGTGCGCATCCAACGCTTACGCGTGTTGTACACCTATGGGCTGGCCGTCGAAGATGGAGGCCGCAACGACGAAAATTCAAAAAGATCATTTCCCGCAGGCGAAGTGATGAGGGCAAACGCATTTGCGACGAACGCGTGAAGAAGCCGGACTTCCAAGTGATTGCAGCAGGTACATCTCTGATCGAGTGGAGAGACATCCGTAAAATACGGGCTTCTTTCCCGACCAACGCGCAGACGCTTTATCGTCTGAAGAGTAACAGCTTCCCGCTATGGAATTGGGCTAACCAAGATCTATCTTGCCCCGACCCAGCGTGTCCGACATCCTTACTGGCCATGGCTAGTCATGTATTCTGGAATTGCCCTAGCGCTCGGCGTCATTGGGGTTATCTACTTGAACGGTGGCGAAAGCTAGGCGATTTGGAGGAGGCGGACCTTCACGTCTGGGTGTTTGGCATGGACCTTCCGAGTATTCCGAGTTCTGCATGGAATGCCATTAAAAACGCTATCGAACCCAGTGTAGATTTGTCTCGAGCGAAGGACGCCGTTTTTCCAGCAACGCGTGAGCTCTGGCGTTTTCTCGTTTCTACGACACTACATTTCATCTGGGCTGAGCGTCTCCGCCGCTTGGAAGACTCACTTTTGCCACAGGAAGTACACGACGCAAGAGCAAGGACACAATTTCGACGAGCAGTTACACGGTTTCGAAGTTCAACATATCAGTCGGACATGGGGGTAGACGGATACCTATTCGCACGAGTACGGTCGGCGCTTGCTGATATCCTCATCGGCTTTGACAATCCTCCACCCTTGCGAGCGCTGCCGCTTGACACTCTATCTGGGGTTTTCTACCTGCTCTTCTTCGACGGGGGGGGGGGTCAAGAGGAAATCCTGGACCGGGCGGAGCAGGTTCCGTCATTGTCCAACTTCACATTCAGACGCACGCAGCATGCGTCGTGTGGGTATCGAGCATGGCTTACGGTTCTGCAAATACCACGAACAATGTCGCTGAATACTGGGGGCTCGTGCACGGGCTTCGACAAGCGAAGGTTAGCGGCTACTCACCTCTCCATGTCGTGGGGGGAAGTGCGCTCGTGCTTTCGCAGCTTCGGACGCACCATCCTCCACGCAAGCCACACCTGGCCCTTCTTTTCCGAGAGGCAAGAGCACTTGCTGACGATATCGATGTCTCCAGCTGGGGACATCACTATCGCTCATACAACAAAATGGCGGATCGACTGGCGAATATCGCTATGGACACTGGAGCCTCAATTCAAGTGCACGCTTCCGCTGAGGAAGGTGTTGTCAAGGAGGCTTCGGCATTCCTTGACCATGATGTCAACCACTGGCTGGAGGCCTCTCAAGCCGACAACTACGAACCTCAGGGACCCGCTATGACGCCACGGAACCTGATCATCTCGAGACAAGACTCTGCGCGACGACGCTCGGCTGTCCGAGGACTAGTTATACCTAGTACTTAAAGTAGAAGTCGCCACGGTAACTCTGTTACCTGTCGACAGGATATAATGGGTCGTACGCGTACTTAAATATACCTCACCTTCTCACTCACTAGGGGGACTTAGATCGCTAGACAGGGTTGAGTCTTCTTCCTTTCACCTTCCAAGGACAGATACACTTCGACGTCGTCATCGGGGCATGTTGAAGACTTCTCAAAAGCCACGCGAAAACAGCATCGGTCTGCATTCACAAAATGTCGCGGGATTCCCCAAGCATCCGTAACGCTGTGCAGAATGGTTTGGCAATTTTAGGCAGCGCGAATCACGGGGTGCTATCGACTTGGTCCTATTACAAGAAACGCGGGTCTCTGTTGGTGAAGCAGCAAGTCTGAACAAGTTTTACAACACCACATGGGGATTCGTGGACAAGCCCGGACGCACTCGATGGACCGAGTCCGAAGCAGCGCGTGGAGGGGTTGCGATTTTACTGAATCCGTACTCGTCGATTACTGAGATGGAACCGTGGCATGAGATACATTGGACACCGCACTGGATGGCTGTTCAAATTAATATTCGAAGCGAGACCGTTCTTGTTGTCAACGTATATGCCCCGAGTGGTAAGCCTGAACGGGAGGCGTTTTTCGAGATGCTTCGCCATCACCTGCTGGATCACGACGGACTCTTGTTCGTGGGCGGGGATTTTAACTGCACATTGGTGCCTCGACTTGACCG
Organism: Peronospora farinosa; assembly: GCA_947646735.1. Taxonomy (NCBI): domain Eukaryota; phylum Oomycota; class Peronosporomycetes; order Peronosporales; family Peronosporaceae; genus Peronospora; species Peronospora farinosa. The sequence continues at coordinate 100,634 of CANTFK010000366.1, forward strand.
ATCTTTTGTCTCGCCGCCCGGCAGACATGATTCGCAGGCACTGAGACGGCTTCTAGGTCGCGCACAACTTTGCGATGTACTCGAAGATGACATGGAGCGAGCGGAAGAAGAGAGGGCCGTAGCAGCCTTTCATGCGGCGGCACACACCTATTTCTACACTTTGCCTGGAGGTGGATCAGCCAGTTCTCGACTTGATCGGTGGTACGTGAGTGCTCTTCATGCTGATTGGGTTCGAGACGTCGATCTGTCTGTACCTGGCCCAGCCGCTGACCACAATGGAATCAGTATACGGATTGGGGCACCAAGTCATGTTGTGCGCGTACGTAAGCCACGGAGCGTATATCCAGTGCCGGGCTGTGCACAAGCGGCCGCGACCAGCGCCATTATTTCGGCCATTGAGCTGGCACAGATTGAAGTTGATGAATCCAGCTCAGTTCCGACGTCGGACTATCGAACGGCTAGACGATTGGCCGACTGGTGGGATGGATGGAAGATCAAGTTACGCAAAGTTCTTGTGGCGACTACAAAGACAGCCCGCCAAGGTCTGACGCGCAGCTACAGACAGCGGCTGAAGCGCCTCTATGTCCGTCTGGATGCGGCGCTATTGGAGGCGCGCTCGTCAGCTACCTCAATAGCGTGTGCTCAAACGATATGCGACCAACCCAGCCCCGTCGATAATCCTGCGGAACTTCGTCGAAACGTTGCGGAGTGTCGACGATTATGGCAGAGAACCAAGAAAGAGCGACTTCTTGTCCAGCACACATACTCTCCAGGCGAGACTTCTCGTCGTTTCTTCGCGCGGGTGTCGACAAAATTTCAGGACAACACTATCGTTTCTTTGGGTGGACAAGCTACATACGGGTCGAATCGGTCGCAGGAATTGGCAAATGAAATGGCAGACGGCTGGGAGCATCTTATGACTCAATTTTTTGATTGTCCAGATGCTACCGCTGCATTTCTGGAACGAGCCTCCACACCGGTCCGGGTTGATGACTCTATAGTGACGTCAGCTATATCTCCTGAAGATGTGTGTGCGGCTTTGAAGAGACTCCAACGTGGGAAAGCCGCAGGACCAGATGAAATCAACAACACCTTTTACCGTGATTATGCTGACGCGCTCGCGCCAATTCTCGCAGCACTGTACACTAGATGGATGGAGTGCAGCGTGTTTCCGACGTCTTTTGGTGAAGCGAACATTCAGTGTCTAAAGAAAACCGCGGCTTCCGCCTTGCCTCTTGATCATCGGCCGATCACGCTTCTCAACAGTGACTACAAGTTATTTACAAAGATCCTTTCGTTTCGAGTTCGGCCGATGCTGTCGCATATTGTTCTGCCAGCTCAAGTTGGTTTTGTCCCGAAGCGGTCGATCCATACAGCTCTTGACATTTTTTCGGCGGTTCGCAAAGCGGCGAGTGCTGACAGCGATCTACACGGATCCATTGTTCTTCTTCTCGATTTCGCCAAGGCATACGACACGTTGCAACGTCCGTTTCTACTTTCGGCGTTGACTTGGCATGGCTTCTCGCCAAAATTCGTAGCAGTCGTGGCGGCATTACACCGAAACACGACATGTCGATTTATTGTGAATGGGTACCGTTCAGCAGACGTGACGTTCACTGCGGCATACGGCAAGGGTGCCCTCTTGCTCCTCTTCTTTTTATACTCGCCTTCGATAGTGTCTATCGAGTGATTCAAGAGAGGGATGAAATCCGCGGGATACCTCTTACTTCTGGGGGGAGAACCACTGACATTAAAATTTCGGGATACGCTGACGACACGGCGGTTTATCTTCGCGATCGGTCTGCGGTTTTGCCTGTTATTACGATCCTCGAAGACTTTGCAGCTGTTTCCGGTCTGCTGACGAATCGAGCGAAGTCTATTATCATTGAGCTTGACCCTCGCGGATCATCTTTGCCCTTGGACGCGTGTGGCCTCAATGTACAGTCTTCAAGCGGATCATGCAGGTATCTTGGTGTACTTGTTGGCCAACAGGATGCGGTAGCTGACAACTGGTGTAAATGCATACGATCTCTATGGTGTCGACTTGCACTAGCACGAGAGAAGACTCATACGGTGGAACAACGAGCTCGCATCGCTAGCGCCATCGCGGTGCCCAAAATTACCTACTTAGCACGGCACTGCTGGCCACCTCCCGCCATGATTAATAGATTGGAGGGCTTAATTATGGACTTTGTATGGGGCGTCCATGATGGCAAGAGGTCCCGACCGTGGGTCCCTTCAGAGATGGCTTCACTACCGATACAGCAAGGTGGGCTATCGGTGCCGTGTATTCGTACGGAATTAATGACTATGGCGGTAACCGCTGTTGGACAGTGGGAAGCTACAGCTTCTTCGAGAGATTTACTGATCGGAGACTTTCTATGGGGCTCTACTGATTCGGGTCCGGCTTACATCACGCCATGTTGGACCCAAGACCAGGAGCCTCGACTCCAAGTGACGCTATGGTTAACCGGTTCTAAAATTGTTGGGCTTTCAGCTGCTCGACATGCCCGCCAAGGAGAGGTCCAGGAGGTCTGCCGAAGGGCCGCCTCTTTTACATCAAGAGCCTTAATCGACTATAATGGAGACGGTAGTGTCACAATTGATGTCCGCCGTATACTTGATGACAAGTTGCGGGCCGGGATGAGAGCTGAAGTAGCGACATCAGGTCGTTTTGAACCCAGATGAATCGTACACGCAACGCTGACGGACATGTCGTGGCTGAGGGATCGCAGAGGCAAGGCTTATACTTTGAATGGAGCGGATTTTGCGAGGGGGCACAAGTACCTTGGCGACATATTCACCTGGAAGACGACTCAGAGTGGTATCGTCCGATTTTCGCCCAAGCGTGACATGGCTACCCACTCTATGGCGAAGCGTCGGCATTTTGGGAACTTCTGCCTTGCCCTTCTATACAATTTTCCAGCACTCGTATACAGGTCGTTTGAATCGGGGACATTGTTGGCGTACTCGACAAAGGTCCACCAATATCATACTTGGCTCCTCGACCGAGACGGTACATCGGTATCGCACTTCGACACGGGTATAGCGGGTGGGGTGGCTACAGTCTCATCTATGGCTGCTTGCGATACCGCAGCGTGTCTGGACAGTGGAATTACTGTCCACTTTGGTGCGCATCCAACGCTTACGCGTGTTGTACACCTATGGGCTGGCCGTCGAAGATGGAGGCCGCAACGACGAAAATTCAAAAAGATCATTTCCCGCAGGCGAAGTGATGAAGGCAAACGCATTTGCGACGAACGCGTGAAGAAGCCGGACTTCCAAGTGATTGCAGCAGGTACATCTCTGATCGAGTGGAGAGACATCCGTAAAATACGGGCTTCTTTCCCGACCAACGCGCAGACGCTTTATCGTCTGAAGAGTAACAGCTTCCCGCTATGGAATTGGGCTAACCAAGATCGATCTTGCCCCGACCCAGCGTGTCCGACATCCTTACTGGCCATGGCTAGTCATGTATTCTGGAATTGCCCTAGCGCTCGGCGTCATTGGGGTTATCTACTTGAACGGTGGCGAAAGCTAGGCGATTTGGAGGAGGCGGACCTTCACGTCTGGGTGTTTGGCATGGACCTTCCGAGTATTCCGAGTTCTGCATGGAATGCCATTAAAAACGCTATCGAACCCAGTGTAGATTTGTCTCGAGCGAAGGACGCCGTTTTTCCAGCAACGCGTGAGCTCTGGCGTTTTCTCGTTTCTACGACACTACATTTCATCTGGGCTGAGCGTCTCCGCCGCTTGGAAGACTCACTTTTGCCACAGGAAGTACACGACGCAAGAGCAAGGACACAATTTCGACGAGCGGTTACAAGGTTTCGAAGTTCAACATATCAGTCGGACATGGGGGTAGACGGATACCTATTCGCACGAGTACGGTCGGCGCTTGCTGATATCCTCATCGGCTTTGACAATCCTCCACCCTTGCGAGCGCTGCCGCTTGACACTCTATCTGGGGTTTTCTACCTGCTCTTCTTCGACGGGGGGGGGGTCAAGAGGAAATCCTGGACCGGGCGGAGCAGGTTCCGTCATTGTCCAACTTCACATTCAGACGCACGCAGCATGCGTCGTGTGGGTATCGAGCATGGCTTACGGTTCTGCAAATACCACGAACAATGTCGCTGAATACTGGGGGCTCGTGCACGGGCTTCGACAAGCGAAGGTTAGCGGCTACTCACCTCTCCATGTCGTGGGGGACAGTGCGCTCGTGCTTTCGCAGCTTCGGACGCACCATCCTCCACGCAAGCCACACCTGGCCCTTCTTTTCCGAGAGGCAAGAGCACTTGCTGACGATATCGATGTCTCCAGCTGGGGACATCACTATCGCTCATACAACAAAATGGCGGATCGACTGGCGAATATCGCTATGGACACTGGAACCTCAATTCAAGTGCACGCTTCCGCTGAGGAGGTGTTGTCAAGGAGGCTTCGGCATTCCTTGACCATGATGTCAACCACTGGCTGGAGGCCTCTCAAGCCGACAACTACGAACCTCAGGGACCCGCTATGACGCCACGGAACCTGATCATCTCGAGACAAGACTCTGCGCGACGACGCTCAGCTGTCCGAGGACTAGTTATACCTAGTATTTAAAGTAGAAGTCGCCACGGTAACTCTGTTACCTGTCGACAGGATATAATGGGTCGTACGCGTACTTAAATATACCTCACCTTCTCACTCACTGTAAGCTCTGGAAAAAGATTAGTCGTCATATCGTGATCCCTGACGGCGTCGTACAGTAGTATCGAATCTGTGACGCGGTCGTAGCGAAGTCGTTGATGGCCATTCACAATTGACATCTTCCGGCTCGGGTTGTTGCTGTAGACAAGTCTCTCACCAAACTTGACCTTGCGCTTGAGAGATCGACCCACTCCATCTTGTATGAACCCCCCATTCGGGACACCCGTGATGTCTGCAAGTGTATTCAAGATATCGTATTGTTCGGTAGGATCGTCAATGACGAGTGCATCGGCACCAACCAGTCGTCCTTCAGCAATAATGCTGCCAGCTACACGAGTCACAGATCCATCGCGATCCTCAGGAACGTCGGTTCCAAACTCAGGTGCCTGTCCATGATCGCCTACAATGACGACGATGGTGTCATTGAGAATACCTTGCTTAGCCATGCGGTCCATAAAATTTCCCAGCTCCATGTCTGTGAAATACCGCATTTCCAAGTAGTTCTTAATGACGTCTGCGTACGGCTGCCCCTCGTACAAAGCCGAGAAATCTGGTTTTACAGCTTCATCAAACCATCTTGGTCGCTCCGTATAGTCCGTATGGCTGGAAATGGTGTAGTGCGTGAGGAAAAGCGGCTTTTTGGGCTTTTTGTCGACAACACGCTTATTCTGCTCTCTGGTCTTGTTGATCATGAGATCACCTAGAAGCTGAAAGCTCAAATCGTCGTGTACGCCCCAGTCGAGACCGCGATGGTCGGAGCCAAACCACTCGTCAGGTTTGATGCCCAAGTTGATCATTGCCAATTCTATCATCTCATTGCGGCTCCAAACAGTGTCAAACCCATGTGTCGGAAGAAAGACATCCCAGTTATCGTAGTCCGTCTTACATCCTGTGGTGAAGAACGTCTCGTACCCTTTTGCCGTGAAGAGTTGTGGTAAACCAAACAGTTTAGTTTTTTTCCGACCTCCGGTCGTTCCTGTCTTGGTCGAGCTATCATACGGAAGCTGAGCAAACAGCAGACTCTCCACGGAGCGACTCGTTCGCCAACTTGACCAAAGGTTACGAAGCGCCACGCCACGTTTGGCCCATCGGTCGAAGTTTGGGGTGATTGTCAGGTTTGTGCCCTTAAACAGATCGGATGGGTCTTCTTCTCCGACGAGGTAGTGGGAATCATGGTGTCTGAACGACTCGACTACAATCAGTAACACGTTAGGCGGGTCGTTCGGAGTCACGGTGACATCGAATGCAAGTTCTCCGTGAAACCCTGTAGTTTGTCGATACAATGAGTTGCTGCCAAACAACGTATAGTCCTCGGTTGCTGTGTGGATAAATTTCTCGGGTGACGGCAAAGTGCCGTCCATGTATAAAAGCGTGGGTTGCAAAACTCCGCCAAACAATCCATTCAACGAAGTATTCAATGCTAAGTACGCGATGAGCGGCGAGCTTACGCTACTAGCCACCACGACGATAGCAGACATAACTAAAAGGCCAACAATCACAGTAGTCCCTTCCTGTAAGCGCAACTTCTTTGTAATACGTTGGCTTGTAAACGAAATGTTGTCGACCTCGGCGTTGTCCTGATCCAACATCTTCTCCGTCTCCATATTCTCAACAGGTTTACCGATCTAAACGACCGTGTCTTCGATAACGACACCATTCTGTATCACCTTCTTCTTGAACGTCACGCACCTCGAGCTCAAATCAGCTTCGTCCTCGTTCGTTTCGAGCTTTTCGTACAGTCTCTTAGTACCATTACTTTGACAACAAATAATATGCGAAGGATTCCAGGAAGTTAGATCCATCCACGGAACTCACGTCCGCATACTCGCAAACAATGTAGCAGCCACTACAAGTACTGCACTATGCAAGAAAGCTTGATTCACCTCGTCAGTAGAAATCGGGACTGCGCTGATACTATTCTTCTCATCGATTGCCATTTTGACAAAAGCAAACGTAAAGCGCATGGCCCTTACCCGCACAAGTAGTAGATATACCGAAAACGGAATCATCACAGTGATCCAAAGCAGCCAAGAGACTGCAAACGTTGCCACATTGCCGATGGATGTCACGGAGGTTCCACTGTCTTTCCAGTCGCCAAAATCTCTACCAACGTAGCGCTTCAGGATGTCAAACAGCCACAAAACACTGATCAAGTACGTCGCACACACAAAGTCCTCAGCAAATCCAAGCATTGTAGCTCCTAGGAGAACACTGAGTGTTGCTTCTTTGGTCGTTCCGTACATTCGAATTAACGCGGTCATTGAGATCTGACGATAGAAAAAGAAGAAGAGGAGAACAAAGCCGTAGATGAAGGCCCAGCCGCTCCATGGACGAATTGAGAGCTCCAAGTTCATCCGATTCATCAGCCCCAATTTCGTCAACTTTGTCGGCTCCCACTTCGTCGACTCGTTCACCTCGGTCTCCGATACGAAACGATCGGTCTCGACATCAACTGGTACGTCCGATTCTTCTACTTGAAGTGGTTGATGTTCAACGTTTTCATTGCATGTGAGCCTAAGCATCAATAAAGTGCTCAAAGACTGCACTGGGTCGGGTATAAAGTAAAACTGAGGTTGAAAAATGAGCAGCTCTTATTAGAAATTTCATCAGCCGACAGGTACGTACGTACGTACGTACTACGTCGATAGGACAACTCTGATCCACCGGAAAACTAGATTAAGTTGGACAGGTTCTACTGGAGTTCTCAAAACGAGCGTCTCATTGTAACGAGGTGAGCCTGTCACATATATTATTGACACGACCATGAAAGTGTTGTCAATATGAGTAGCTGATAATATGAGATACTCTACTCTACGGCCACGAGAAATTCAATCCGCACCCATCACTCCTATGATCTATCTTTAATAATATAAAGAAGAACGAGAAGGTGCTGCATAAGCTCTGCCTTGGACTGAGTGAAGATATTGTCTGCAATCGTGAAAGTGCACATTATGTCTGTGGGTGATGGTGGGTGGCGCGTTGTCGAAAGAGATGGCCAAAGGGGTCGGCAAGTCCGTGTCGAACTCGCCTCTGCTTAAGTGTGCAGTGGCTGGCCAAGACTTGAATGTGTGCCGTCTTCTCATGGCTGTGGCAAGTACATGGGTTTGCTATACAAAATTGATAGCATTTTGCGCCGTCTGAAGTGGTGTGATCTTTTCTAAAGCGGCGAGATGGTGCTGAATGATAATATTGAAGCCAAACTTGTGGCTCACATGCGTGACGCGATGCTAATCGAGCCCACGCAAGGTGTACTCGATGCCAGCTCGCACAACTATCCGCCTCACGGAAAGTTTTTCGTGATATGTAGTTTTTAGATGGATTGTTAGCTAGTTAGGTAACTAACTTACAATGGCTTTTGTGCTCGTGATAATGTCAGATTGAGATTAATCTAGGTGTTGGATCCGAGAAACCTCAGGTACTGAGTAGCGACCTTACTCACAAAAACGTGACTATCAACGCCGGCTATCGATCATAGATCAAGATATGATTGTCGTGGACTCGATTAGAAGTTACTCATAAGTGGATACGGGATGCTGCTCAACTACTGTCAATAAGGTTGGATAAAATTTTACCCTATTCTTTATCTCATTTACTCAGTGTATTTCTACCATAAAAGATAGTGCACCTATTTGTAAGTGTAAGGATCACTTGTTGCTGACAAATAAATGAGTTGTGCACTGGGACAACTCACCCATTCGTCAGCAACAGAGCTCCTTGAGCTCAGGCCTGCCAGAGCTCAAGAAAGTCTTCGCTGTACCTTGCCATGAATAGTAAAAGTACGGAATTTAATTTCTTCTTTTATTATAAGGGTCAGTACAGCCTTTTAGTCGTGACTAGTAGCCGAAAAAGCCCTCCTACCAGCGCTCCTGTAGACGGGCATTACTACGAAGTTGCCTCGTGCTACGAGCACACACCTTATGCACAAGCGAGGAAGCGGTTAGACCGTCTTACCTTCGCGTGCGAGGTTGGTTATGTGGTTGGTCGACTGCTTAAGCAGTCGTACCACCAGTTGCCTCTCACTTAAGCGAGAGTGCAACGAACTTCTAAGACAAGAAGACACCGACGTCACGTAGAATCTTTTCGGCTTCTCGTGCGTGGTGCTTCGGTGTTTAGCAAATTCAAGACTGAGCTTTATTAATGGATTATAACTAAATATATATATTTAACTACGAATTGGCTATATATATATTCGGATACGCGACTCTCTAGAAGCGTATCCTGTCGCATGAGCTTAAATCTAGATTTAAGCTTGCTAATGACGTCCTTCGGAGACGTCGCGATGCCTAGCTTCAACTAGCGTCATCTCTTCTCATGTGAATCCATCAATGGATATCACATTCACGAGGGTGGATCACCTTTGTGTATCGCACCCAAGTGACAGGTCAAAAGTAATCATGGATACTTTTAGACCAAAAATTAAGTATATTACTTTATGTTTACGTGTAACTAGATGCCCTGTTACACCAGGGGGGAACCCCCATCTGCTTGAGTTGGGTGAGAATAAGCAGACTGCTGCCGACTACATGTATATGTCGTATATGGCTACGCTGTATATAGCGCAATCCGTTCAGGAGTCCGTGATACTCCGCTACAATTTAGTCACCGAGTTGCGATATGACACACTCGTCATCCAGATAATTTCATGTAGCGACGAGCTGCCCCCGATGCGTACTAGCATCTAGCCTTCTCCGCCTGGTCCAGGATTCCCTCGTGATCCACCATCAAAAAATAGAATGAGTGTAGGGTAGCTGGAAAGTAAACTTGTATATCCTGGCCATGTATCCCCAGGTTGCGTTAGCAATCATGGCAGAACGCGTATGCCTCTTTTACCGCAGGCACCGCCTCTGACTCAATTCTGACCAGAGTAAGGTAAGACGATAGTAAGCGCATTGTTACAATGGCCGCCATTTCGAAAAGGTATGTGTCCTTTTCTGAATCCCGATATAAACATCGTCGCCTCCAAATGCTCTGTAGAGTTGTTATCGCTCCAAGTTTCCAAAAGGCCTGGATCGCATCAAATAACTCCACCAGCACGCTATCCCTGTGACCTATTGGTAACGCTGCAAAAACCGCGTCTCTTCTTTTCCATTCCGCCACAGGAGCCGCAAGTTCCAACAATCCAAGATACTCCAGAGCAAGCCTAAAATGTGTGGTACGGAGTCCCTGTCGTATCGGCACATTCCTCAATAGGGCAGTTAAAGATTGTGTGGTGACATTCCAAGCACCAAAGTCTCTGAGTTTTAGCCTGTACAGGACCTAATGTCCTCATTCTGTCGCACCAATAATGCGGCCAGTGTCTACTCACTTCATTTGTTGCAATGATTGGCTGACGTCCATGTTCTCCTGTTCCCACTTGTTTTTATCTAGATCCGCAATTGCCTTGCGTCTCTCACGAGCTTGAGCCCGCACTTTGTATTGCTATCGGTTGTATCCAACACGTTTACCCCCGTGCCACACACAAACGTATCTGGAAAGCGACGGGTGTGGAAAGATGGCGTCTACTTGATCGTCGTCGGTGGCGAAAGACGCTAAAGAGATCACCTTGCGCATGGAATGAGCAACCCCCGACATCCAAGGCGGCCTAATCAGGATCGACAATGCTAATGATAACTATTTTTTGTTGTTCTCCTTGAGTAGACAGCACTTGAATTGGTCGCTCATTCGCAACGGATAGCAGGCGAAGCTCACTCGGATATGAACTATTTTGGAGGTCTGGATAAAATGCGAGCAGAAGTAGGATGAATATGAACTCCATATCGTTCTTCAACGCCAAAGGCCTATGAAAAGTAATGGTCCCAGCCCCAGTGCTTTTTCATGTGACATAATCACAAATGCAACAAGAAAAACTAATTGCTCGACTAGTTGTAGTACACCAGCATCTTCCCAATTTCATACTTTTGGAAAGGCGCATCCAATGCTGAGACAAGGAATCCATTCTGAGCACAATCGTCCGGTCTCACAGCGCATTGATCGCCTTATACCTTCGAGTACACCCTCTGTATACCTGAGTATTTTTATTGAGCAGGTATCATCGGTCCAGTCCAACATGTTAGCCGGATGAGTTTGATAATGTCTGTATAGTTGTAATTTCATTCCCTCGACTGCAGGCTGATGGTCGTAAAGCCCAATATGTTTCAATAGAGAAATACCGGCCTTCCAAATGTTCGCATGAGGTCTGAAAACGGCTGGTAGGCGTCCTTTGTATCCCAATGAGAGATAAGCTGCTTTGATAGAGGCATCTTTATAGCCAGTGCAAAGGACATCGCCAAATGTATGCTGTAACTTGGTACCAGCCAGCATCCACTTTTGCAATGTGGGGGCATCAAGTGTAAATCAGTTTACTCCGGAGATCTGGTGCTCCAAGTCACCAACCTTTCATAGGCATCATTGCTAGTTCCTTCGCCATCCATGGCTTGCGTTTTGGGTCATGCTCCGCAAATAAACCGGTCTAGACAAATTTTCTAATAAGACGGTCATAGCGCTTCACTATTCCTGTAGTAGGCAGTAATGGCGAGTGATATAAAGGGGCTTTGGTAGTATGACCGCAGCTGCGACTTTTGATCTCTGCCGAACTGAAAGTGTTTTTGACTCCTCAATCTAATGCGAATGACGAGTTGGTGCTCTACCGAAGCCCTAGCTGCCTCCACGTCATGTTTACAACTCACTGTAATGCCAAGATAGCGAGTGGTAGCTCTAGTGTTCTGTAGCTGAATATGGCTTACCCATGTGATGGCGTCGCTGAGTCCGTCCCATAATGTAATGGTATGGCTAATGTTTTGCTTCCATTCAGACGAAGACCTGAACCTGCTCCGAAGTCACAAATAACGTCTAAGACTTTGTTTAGATCCGCCGGGTGGCTCAAATAGACTGTGGTAGCATCAGCATACCCAGCCATTCGAAACGCCGGTGATGCTGCTTCAGTATTCACTGAAATTACAGAGTGAACGACACCCCCATCCAGCCTTGAATATAACGGTTCTAGTGCGAGGATGAATAGGCAAGGTGCCAACGGACATCCTTGCCGGATATCCCTTGTAACTTTTATTCGTGATGAGAGGATACCATTAACTAAAAACCCTACACTGGTGTTTGTGTATAGCACTCTTATAACTTGGATCAAACGTGGTGGAAAACCGTGTCGCGTAAGTGCCTTTATCATGAAATCTCGGTCAAGGCTGTCATAAGCCTTAGCAAAATCCAACAGTAAGACCAACGCATTACGCGCTTCCGGCCTGTAGCTCGCCATCTGTCGTGCCACAGCATAGCAGTCCAGAGTGGTGTAAATCGTGCGTCCCGGGACGAACCCACATTGGAACTGATTAATTCGCTCGTTTAACACTTTTCGTACAGCCGTTGTGACGATTTGCATGATAACTTTATGATCCGAATTGAGCGGGTTTCCCGAATCTCCAGAAATTTTTAAGCAAAAAGTATTGGCCTTAGTGAACGATGCCGGAAATAGTTGTTGCGCATACCACTGGCGACATAGTATGGTAAGGATCGGAGTCAGTTCCTCAATAAAATCTCGATAGAAATCGTTGCCCAGTTGATCCGGGCCACAAGCTTTTTCCGGTTTGCAGGCGCGAATTGCCTGGGCTACTACGGAATTTACTTAATCAATTGTCAGAAAAAGGAATATATAGGCGTCGGAAGCTTAAGTTTGTTCATTTACTTCGTGCAATGTCACCCCATATTACTAATAAAGGATTAAATGTGTAACGGGCCAATAGCTACACGATTCCGTCAAGTATCGAATACTTAACGAACGGGAATAAAAGGGCACGAGGTACCTTAGACCTTCCACTTGGGCAAGGCACATCAATGTGATCCACCCTCGTGAATGTGATATCCATGGATGGATTCAGATTCAACGGAGGTGACGCCCAGCTGGGACTAGGCGTCATGTTGACGTTACAGATGGACGCCATCAGCGAGCTTAAAAATTGTTAAGATCGCACGTAGGGATACGCCTCTAAAGAGACGCGTATCTGATCTTTATTTTAGACCAATCAGTAGTTAAGTTTATATTAAATTATTTTTAATCAAATATAGGTCAGTCTTGATTTTACTAATTATTTTCTACTGCACACGAGAAGCTGAATGAGCTTCTGCGTGTAGCAAGTGAAGTACTTGTTTTTAAAGCTTCGTTGAGCAGATCGCTTTAAGCCACCGGTAACGGTTAGTACAGCGCTTTAGCTCCACCAACATCCCCACCTCCGCAACGCGGGGGTAAGACGGTGTACCCGCTTCCTCACGCTGCTTGAAGGTGTGCGTTTGCGTAGTACGTGGCAGCTTCTTAAAAGTGCCCGTCTACACTTGGTAGAACTAGTTGTTCTTCTCACGACCCGTCTTTCTAAGAGTGCGTTGTTACGAATGTCCCTCAGTATGAATTGGGGGATTTAACTCACTTCTCCCAACATCATAGGGAGTTGGCAAAGCATATGGCGCAGGGACTTGCCGATAGTATAAGGTATAACTAATACCTTATAATATCACTCATCTATGATACTCCTTTTTTGTAGGATCTGTTTTTAATGCATTTAATATGCAATATAAAACTTCAACCGTAATGTACTTTCGTTATCATGTAACGACTGTCGTGTAACCCCGTTACACTCTCCCCCACCAGACTGACGATTCCATCAAATGTCATTCGACACCTTTTCTCTTTTGAGGTAGTGCTTTATCGAACGTTTAAGACCTTACGGTTGTTCACGGCACACATGACGCCTCCCGGCACTGAGTCACAGACTCTTCGGTATTTTATTGAGGAATAGGCTGATTACGAAAGTAACGCCGTCTTTGTGAGACCCAATGGGTCCTCTTTGTCCACACTTTAGTGTGAAGATGACACTCGTCATGCATCGAATTCGTTCCCTGAACGTGGAGCTACGGATGGGCTAACAGCGCTACGTGGCCCGCCTGACGTATCGTCACCTGCGACGGTTACCAACTCACTCGAAGAACAACATCAGCAACCCATTGACCAAGAGGAAGGCGCAAGGTGCGGGTCGAAGAATATGGCTAGACTTCTGGGCCACCGGCAGTATAAATTCAAGCCACTCTCTGTGGAAGAACGCCTTAAGGAGGTATTGTGGTAAAGTCGATCATAAAATATTGGCTAAGTCCATTTAATAATTTTCTCGATAAATTCGGAGCCGAATTATCGGGACTTTTCTCGCCAACGGTTGGATCCCTTTTTCATAACGGTTGGATCCCTGTCCCGCTAATGGTCGATACCTGTCCACTACTAAGTCACTTACTAAAATGACTTACTGGGTGTGGTGAAGTCGATCTCAATTGTTGGACAATCGAATGGAAAAGCACCGTTGATCTAATATCGTTCATTTTCTTGTTCAATAAAACGAATGAAGAAGAGATCAATAGTATCGAAGACAATCATAATATGGATCGAAACATACTTAAGGTGAAGATACATGGCATGGATCACATTCCCAAATTATATTGGATTATCATGGAATAGAATCACCGTTTGGATTATACTTGATTCCAGTATCGGTTGATTCAATTGGATGGATTGAATTTGTACGGATTATACGTGAATGTGGAATAGTGGAATTTCGCAAAGTGTGGATCGCGTCTGTGGAGGAGTGAGGGAACAAAATTTCGTAAAGTGTGGATCGCGATTCAGGTTATGTGGACCACACATTGTGGATCGATCGCGATTTATGTGCAGAAAACGCGATCTAGCTCAGAAACGCGATCCGAAGCAAATTGCGATCCAGTTCAGATACACGATCCGAAGCGGAACTGTGGAGAAGCAAAGGAGCAATATTTCGCAAAGTGTAGATCGCCCAATATTTAATGTGGTCCACACCTTGTAGATCGACCGCGATCCGAGTATATGGTCCACGCACTGAGATCTGATTTTTCTGAAAGGGAAACACGTGGCAGTAGATCCTAGGCTACAAATAGACAGAATAGTAGGTTTTGGTATGTGATTGGTTAACATTAAACAGAGTTCGATTTTACTTCTAAGACACGCAGGCTTCTCTTCCGGGTGGGATAACTTTGGCCCCCTAAAGACTCAAGAGCATCTGCTACGTTACGACGCAAGTGATATCCCTGGATTGTTTGGCCAGGGATTACAAGAATTCTCAAAACAAACAACTCCCCTGCGATTGGACGCAGCATAACAAGGAAAGGACAAGGTACAAGATCGTGAGACGGCTTAAGTGGTAAGAAGATCAAGTATATCAGGTGGATCAAGTATCTACATTTTTGGACAAGGCGATCTCAAGAGAGATCAGGGTGACTCGGATAGCACAACTCCAAGAACCCCTCGACCGCGTGAGGATTTCCGCACGGTCGACCCCCAACCAATACCAACCACTATTACGTTCAGCATCGACTCAAGTCCACCGAAAAGAGTGCTACCCGCCCTACCGACGGTTTCACAAGGTGAGGAAGGCTTTATACACGGAATCGGGGTACCCCCTCCGTTAGTCGGTCGTCCGGGCGCCAGCGGAGAGTTGGAATCGCATCAGCAATTCTGTGAGCCCCGCTCCACCACAGTATCCGGGCAGCCCCTATCAGGCTGGACCATCGGGCCTGAGTCCATTTCGTCTGAGAATGTAGCTACACGAAAGGCTCTTCGACAGCGGTATTTGGAACCTTACACCACACTTAAAGCTAATACTTGGCACGCCTCACTAGGCAACCACGTGGTACACCAGTCCCTCTAATGGTGTTCCCATCCTTTTTTTCGCGGGAGAAACCGAGGAGGAAAAAGATAAGTCTTTAAGCCGCTAATACACTATGCGCGACGCTTGATCGGCATGTGGGCTCTACGAGAAAGTGCCGACGTGTCAGACGTTCGTCTCAAATCAAAAATGCGTTACAGTTACGCTAAACCGAAGGCCCGAGGCAAGTTGAAGTCACAACGGACGCAATATGTGCCTGCTACCCATCACTCCAGTGTTTCGGCTATACATGTATCCGCGGTTCACGACAGGCCGAGGCCGCTAACTCGCCTACCCCCACCACTACTGATGAGAAGCGTCACCGCCAACATGCTGACTCTGCGCACGACGCTCAAAAACGTCCACGGCGTACGGGCAATCCTAACGTAGGGCAAACTCAAATTCCTATGAGTTCCACGACTCGGGATATACCCGCCACTTTACCAGATACTGGTTTTGACTGTAGCGACGACGCTTCTGAAGAAGCCGTTCCACATGTAGTTGAAGGTCTTCCTGCCCATCAAGCAGTGCCAGAGGGGGCCGGTGTACCGGCACAAGTTCATGCCGAGCTACTTC
Source organism: Peronospora farinosa (assembly GCA_947646735.1). Classification (NCBI taxonomy): domain Eukaryota; phylum Oomycota; class Peronosporomycetes; order Peronosporales; family Peronosporaceae; genus Peronospora; species Peronospora farinosa. Next base: position 116,605 of record CANTFK010000366.1, read on the forward strand.
GCGAGGTGAAATATCTTCTTGAGACCGTACAGAAGATGCAGACTCGCCTCGAGTCATTGGAGCAGGGCCGGACTTGAGTAAAGGGACAGCTTGACCTCTTGGTCCAGATGATACATCCTGCGACATTGCCGACGACCTCGGCGCGAGAGCCTTAGTGTTTACTTGGGATGGATACCGATATGGCTTGAGCATGCCAACGTAGAACACGGGGTGTGTACGCAATTTTCGCGGCAGATTAAGCGTATAAGCCAATCCTTTCTTGTCCACGACCGTAAAGGGTCCGATGAAGCGTGGACGCAAATTCGTCTAAAAGACAGCAGATACTATATTTGTAGGTAGGTTCTTGGCATTTACTAAGACTTGGTCTCCGACCTCATAACAAGTAGTACAACCTTTATCTTAAGCATCAGTATATTCTTTTTGCTTATCTTGGCTATCAGTCATTGTGTCACGCACATGTCGTAAGACATCTAATCGAGTTGAGAGGAACGCGTTAATCTGTTCCTTAACAGTATTAGGGCAGATGTCAGCAAGCAGATCGGCAATCTCTCCCCACCAAGCCCTGAACCACTCGGTGGTAGCGTTAACGGAACGCGTGGGTGTGTGAGACCATTCACATAGAACGGAGTGTAGTCAGTAGAGACGTGCCGGAGTGATTGAGAGCGAACTCAATAACAGGTAGCATAGAGCTCCAACGCTTAGGCGTTTCAGCACAAACACTGCGGAGGATATCTTCAACAACGCGATCTACGCGTTCAGATTGACCATCGGTCTGATGATGATCTGCTGTGGACATATCCAAACGTGTGCCCAGCACCTGAAAGACGGACTTCCAAAATTTATTCGTAAAATGAAGATCACGATCAGAAACAATTGCCACTGGCAAGCCATGTTGGCGAAATACTCGATCGATAAACAGCTCCGCTGTACCCACACCATCGATCGAGTCTGGCACAGCCGCTAAGTGAGCCATCTTGCTCAAGCGGTCAACAAAGACCACAATACCTGTATTGCCATGCGAATCTTTCGGTAGGTCAAATACAAAGTCCATACTAATGGACTCCCAGCACCCAGTGGGAATAGGCAAACTAGCCAACGGTGCTGCCGAATGGGGCGAGGGTTTCACCCGTTGACACGTTTCACACGTACGCACATATTTGCTCACCCATTTATATAATTTGGGCCACCAATAACGTTGTCATACTGCCCCATAGGTCTTTTCACGGCTCAAATGACCACCGATGGCGGTGTCATGTAACTCATAAAGGATACGATACTTCAGGTCTTCATCATGAGGAACCACAATACGCGGAGGATCCGCCATATCCGTAAAATAGTACAACAGCTCCTGATCGATGGAATATCGATGAAGACTCGCACGTAATCGTGCCGACAATTTAATGTCCATGTCTTTAAACTCATCACTGCCAAGAGCATTTAGCAGGGCTACACAATGATCGTCTTAAGCATACGCCGATCGAATGAGATCGGTGATCGAAGACGACAATGTCGTATTATGAGAAAGCCCATAGTCAGGTCTGCGTGACAACGCATCAGCCAAAGCATTTTGCTTGCCCGGCTTATACTTCACCTCGAAATTATCTTCGGCAAAGAATGACAGCCATCTGGCCATTCTCTGCGAGAGATGCGGCGACTGAGTCGCAGTGCGTAATGACGCATGATCGGTATAGATCACAAAAGGCTTTGAGCCAAGCAGATGAACTCTGAATTTGACCAGGGCATACTTCATTGCATTTAGCTCTTTGTCATGAAGTGGGTAGATATTCTCTGTCGCTTTGAGCTGGCGATATTCAAAGGATATCACACGCTCACGGCCTTCATCATCTGTTTGTAACAGAGCCTTCGGGGCCGAAGCAATTCCCTTTCTAGGGTGCTTCATTGGAAAACGGGGCCTAAGAGCGGATCCCGCCAAGGTCAAAGCCATAGTTGAGTGGCCTGTTTTACAGTCTCAGAAGGACTTGCGTAAATGGCTTGGCCTTGCCAATTACTTACACAAGTACAGCGAGAATTACGCTGATATGGCTTGGCCGTTATCCAATCTCCTTAAAAAGATGAGGAATCATGTTGGCATGCCGAACACGAGGATGCTTTTCAATCGGTGAAGGCGAGCCTTTTACATGCTCCTATTTTGGCTTTGCCAGACCCTGGTCGACCGTTTAGTGTCGTCTGTGACGCGTCGGATTTTTCCATTGGCAGTATGCACTTAGATGCATTAGCATATAGTTTATTAGTGCGCATGCACTCGAGCACAGCTCGTAAATGAACTATATGATTATCAATATCTGACCGCCCATTTTCAGCTCGACTATGGACAAAAATGTCATCAAAGTACGTCTGTGCATAACTTCGATGGGGTCGAAACAATTGCGTTACCAAACGGTTAAACGTAGCCGGAGCATTATATAGACCCTGGGGCATTACTAACCACTCCCAGAGCATACCGCTCGGAGTACTAACAGCAGTAAGCGGAATATCGTTAGCTCGCATTAGCAATTGGTAATGACCATCGACTAAGTCGATTGCACTGTACATGGTACAACCAACCATATTGTATTAAAGAGCATCTTTTTTGGAATTGGCGTCTGTGCAGGTATAGTGGCTGCATTGAGCTTATTATAAGCATGAATAATACCCCACTTACCTTTGGGTTCTTGACATAGAAAGTGGGTGTCGAGTGCGGAGATTTGCTCTCGCGCACCATGCCCGCCGCGTGCTTTGCACGAAAGAACTCGTCAATGACGTCACACTGTTCTTTGGGTAAAACCACTGCCGTGTTACGCAGTATTTGGTTCCGGGAACCAAGTCAATCTCATGACGTACACCTCTATCAGGAGGTAGAACCGACGGTGGATCGTGGCACACCACGTCCTGGAATTTACTAACTTAAGGATAGTAGGGATCTGAAGGGTCCTTCAGAATAGATGCCCCACTACGTGCAACTAGTGCCGCCTTTGTATCTTCGAGGACTGTCTCATCGACAAGCGAGGATGAGTTCAGCTCGAGGTTAGGTCGAATGACCACCATATCGGATAGAGCACCAGCCTTCAAGGCTTGATGAAATTCATACACAGACATTTCTTCTAGCTTTAACAGAGTGTATGATAATAAAAGGTCCTTAAGGTCAACCTCACCATCAACAATCTCAGTTGTCACTCCATTGACAAGGGTGTACAGCTGATTGCTGACATCACTTTGTGACAACAATAGACACCTTACGTCTCGCAGCAACCATTCGGAGACACTGCCGTCTCAATGACGAGACCTTACCCTTTGAAATACTCGGGGTATTATCATCCCCAAGGTCGATAAGTTCCTTGACCTTTTTCTACTCTATACAAGAGCCGATGTCATTTCCGACATCCAGTAAGTCGCTATTTCATCCAGCATCACACGGCGTATTTATGCGTACCACTCCACGCTCATCACTCGGGTTCAACCCTGATGACTGGGATCTAGGCCAACAATGCTTTTAGCATTTATTGATTCGATATCACTACGAGTATCAATCAACGGAGTACAAGCCGTCTTACTATGTGTCAACGGAGCATTTATCGATACTACTATCGTTGATATGGGTGTCTGCTATCTCAGACACACCAATATCCAGCACACTAACTGACCCGGTCAGTGGCTCGCGCCAATAGCGCTTCTGATTCCTAGCGAAAGTGGGCTCATGACTCTCCAAAGTTTCGCTAGAAACATTGCGCGTTGCGCCTAAGATTTTGGATCTCCAATCGATCCATGGCTCATGGCGTTCCAGCCAGGCCATACCGAGAATGAGATCATATCTCGAGTCCAAATCTAGGACAAGACAGCGTTCAACACTATCGAAGTCTAAAACCTTCACACCTAAGTTCAACATTACTTCAGGATCGGTGACACGTACACCCGTCGCGAGACAAACGGTTATACTGTCACCCTCTTACGCTTCTAGCGCCTCAGCATACAGCTGACTCCCTTCAAGGGAAAGACGTCGGACAAAATTAATCGACGCCCCGTATAATATCACTCATTTATAATACTCCTTTTTTATAAGGATCGGTATATAGAATGCATATAATATGCAATATAGAACTTCAACCGTAATGTACTTTCGGTTTGATGTTACAACCGTCTTAGAATAAGATTTGCATTTCTAAGACGGTTGTAACATCAAATTTTCGTAAAGGTCCACAATAAGTGTTGTATTCGTGCCTGATAACAATGAGGGAGAGGCCTACTAGGGCCGCAGGCTCATTCTTCCAAAAGGTACCGTAACACGAAAGTCGTGTGATCGAAGCAGAATGAACAAACATAAGTAGCATAAAGAGGGAAACCTAAAATGTCCTGTTGCCTTGGTGCGCGATCCTTGAACGAATAGAACTAGCAAACACGTGCAAAGGGCGGAATTACTGCCTAGTGCCTTTTTGCTGAGAGTCCAAAGATTGCGTCAAACGGACCTTTGTACTCTGTTGTAAAGAGCCACAACTCACCAACGGACCACGCAGGTTTCCGTTCGTGTAACACGAGTTAGCTGCTTAAAGCCCGTGCATGCGAACTAAAACGTTATGACCGACCTCTCGAACGGGAGCCGAGAGCTAGATTCTTTCTTGTCCGATTTGGAGCAAGTACTAATGTGTGGCCTAGATCGCTTGAACTCAGCTCGAGTAACGCGGTCACGTGGTTCACCTAGCCATGATATTTGAGCTAAACTAACTAAACGCTACTGGTCCTAGCAATGGACGCAATATCGCAAACAAATGCCGAATGCTGAGCATCTATCGTTGTTGTAAGAATGTCAACAGACTCAAAATGCCAACAAACTTAAAATACGTGACGAGCAAAACTAGACTTGTGGTCCAAGACCAGGTATCAGTCTGACCTTATATGCTTACACACAACTGAGCTAATACCTACATCTTTCGACCTTATAGACGAAATGGAAACGCCAGCTTCCTCGGCACTGCCTATGTCGGGCCGACAAACCCTTGCGTGCCAAATGGTATATGTACCGGGTGACGTAACTCGCTCCCGCGAGCGGTAGCGTCCGTACCTTGTGGCCAAGAGGATGGTTTACTGCGCAATGTAACTATTGCTTTGCAAGCAAGAAACGCACATGGTGGGGTATAACCCTCCGTACGAACTAGTACATACTCAATCTCCATACTCTCATTATCTTACGACTTTATAATCACTGCACAAGGTTTATGAACATACTGCCCTTTCACTGGGTCTTAACAGATAGGCCACGCATCTTCATTGAATTCGCATGGCAGTGACGAGTTGCTAAACGCGTATCAGACTTGCAGTATTTCCTGCTGCTTCTGCATCTGAAAGAGTCGGCTGGGCGAGACATCCTTGGAATAGTCCTCCTCGTCACTACATCCTGACATGAAAGACGTGACTGAGGTGCGGGTGCTCTGGTCTGAGCTGCATTCGGACAGTGTCATCATCAGCTCGGGCAGCTGGGGGTTGTCGCCTACTATAAACGTAGCAAAAGCGCGAGAGACGCTGTGCACCAGCACGTTGCAACGTTGGTTGCCTCTATTGACCAGTGATGCCTGGAGCGTCCGTAGTAGTCGAGTGAGAGATTGTCGTCTCGCCTCCACTACACGAGACGAGTAGATGGGCAGCAAATTGGGCTTGGGGAAGTGGTTCTTGATCACCGTGTAGAGCCATTTGCACTCAGCAGGGCACGCATGACCACGCTGCAGGTTCTGAAGCAGCTGTTTACGGAAGCGACGGTAGGCGTCAAACGGTCTACTGACAGTCCAGACGAGCTCAGGGTCCTGGCAGCATGGCGGTGTGTAGGTGACTTGCACTTGGTAATGTACTTTCGATAACTTGCCGTTGCTGTTGGTACTGGTGCTACTGTGTATATTGAGGTGAAGGTGCTCCAGCCAAGCAGTAGACTGGGACAGGTCTGCTGAAAAAGATGCGCGCTTGCGATAATGGCCTGAGAAATTGGTCATAGGCGTGCTGTATGTTGATGTGATCGTCATGGCCATTGTTAGAAATAGATCCGACTTTGAGGAAGCAAAATAGACAATGAAGTCGGGTGAGCGTTCGATTGAATGACGTTCTTCACCCGACTTCGGACGTCTTCATTTACTAATCAAGTTCTATTAGTGCTTTGGGTACCGATAAACTCATTCTAAAATTAAATGTCGTGTTAAATTTACTTTGGTCGTGGAAGCGGTTGTGGAAAAACGTTCGAGGTTTACCATATTGGGTGGTGGGTCAGAATAGCCCTTGAATTAGCGGCCAATTAAAGAAGGAGATGAAGAATTTTGTGCGATGCGTTGTAGTGTAGGTTTTTCTCAGGAACCGGTCGTGGTTGGCCATCAATGATTTAAGGTCGGTCGAATAGCTCGAGCAATTGCGAATGATCAAAGCCACAAATTTATTGAAAGTGTTCTGATCTCCTGACGAGGGATACCATGCGCTCTTTAGAAAGCAATCATCTACCTTTATCATTTAGAGGCTTTATCGTTTTAAGCCTACTATAATTGTGTTTCGGTGAACACGGTCTGCACAATACCGATATCAGTTACCTGGCTATTATTTCTTGCGATACTGCTGTCTTGCACGCCAGGGTATGTTGCTTGTAGCTGATAGGCAACATCAAAGCACCAGAACCAGACACTCCTCATTACCATGTGCCACCGGTGGAACGAGGTAGTCATCGAATCGAAAGTAGTCTGTAGTTAACCTTGATAAGATGCTTGTAGTTCATGCATTTACGATATGTAGGTGGCTGCTGCTATAAATTGTCCTAATAGAGCATGAGACACAGCTAGTTGCAGCTGTGTATTTCCCTTACTTGGCAGCAGGTAGTTGTGTCCTTAGTAGTTCGCCTTAATGTACAGACGGACCGGCGTCTATCAGGATAGCTGCGGATTCGGCTTATTTATTCCAAAAGAACAACACATCGTCTTACCGCAGAAATGTGAAACAACCGGTCCACAAGTAAATTAATGGGTTATTTGGGGCGATAAGACTGACTGACATACTATCTACGATTGCGCTTCTTAAATCCCCCACGTGCTGGTCGTATTGGAAAAGACTGGACGTTATGTAGAGGATCACGAATCACGTCAGTGATGTGTGTGTCGTGAAAAGGACAACTTGCATGGACAGTGTTCTTCGAATGATCTGGATTGTGTGATCAGTTTATGAAGGGTTTATACATTTACTTTAGTAGTAGTTTAACTCTTAATACTACTTTTCATTTGGCAGCACAGTGAAGTAGTTGAGCTATCGTTACAGGTTATGAGCCCAAATACGTTGGCTCCTAATGACATCCTCACGGATGACAATTACTTCATGTGGGAATTTAATGCACGCATGACACTCGCGCGCAAGGATCTTTTGGATCACGTTTTGATTAAGCCAGAGCCGGCAGTGCTGCGGGAGAATCCCGGATGGAAAGTCGCCGATATGAAGGCTCTGGCTGTACTGGTGAAGCTACTCTCTCCAACCTATCAGTGCATGGTTCGGGAATGTGAGTCTGCGTTTGAAGCTTGGGAGGTTCTGAAGACGTTCTTTGCGAAGAAAAATCTTCACAACCGAGTGCAACTTCGGAAAGAATTACATGAATTTGTGATGGAGACTGGTGCGAGTCTTATGGACCATCTACTAAAATTTGATGAGCTGTGTCTCAAGCTCGGAGCTGCCGGTGACAGCATGGATGATGATGAAAAGCTAGTTTTGCTTTTGGGAAGTTTATCATCCGAATATGATGATATGGTGCGCATCATTGAGGCGCACAGCAACGTGGCGCTGTTAGACGCAAAAGAGATGCTCCGCCGGGAGTATGACACTCTTCAGAAGCGAGACAAGAAGGAAACCGCTTTTAAGGCACACGCTCAACGTAATGAACCTCGACGCTTTCAAAGTAACCGAGGACACCGTGGACAAGAAGAAAATCGAGATCGCTACCAAACTTCGAGGAAAGGAAAAGCTCATGCGAGTTTTCAAGGCAAATGCTTTGCGTGTGGCCGGCATGGACACAAGAGATCGCAGTGTCGTAACGTGAAACCATCGAGACCTGGTGATGAATTCGTTTTTTCGGCATTCAGTGACGAACCAATTTCGAATTCAACTTGGTTGCTGGATAGTGGGGCAAGTCGTCATATGACTGATGACAAGCGTGAATTTGTGGAATACGAAGATTTAAGTACCCCAATTTACATCACTGTGGCAAATGGACATCAGTTGAAGGCGCAAGGAACAGGCAAAGCTCGATTTATACTCGAAAATGGTCGTACAGTCAAACTTACGGAGGTGTTGTATGTGCCTGGGCTAGACAAGAAACTTGTGTCTGTAGCAGCGTTGACGGCCCGAGGCGTGCTTGTTCAGTTCAAGCGTGATCAAGCAGTTTTGATAAGTGACGACGTGACTGTAGCAGTAATTAAACGAGTGGGAAAGCTGTTTGCGTGGAATGTAAAACAACATATCACGTTAGAGGCACACAAGGCTGAGAGCAGTGGTGCGATAAATGACACTAGTGGACTGTGGCATGCTCGCCTAGGTCATGTGTCTACGAAAAAGATTATGCAAGCGATGAAGTCTTGCGATGGTATTTCGAGAGTTGTCGCATCTGATGGCGGTGTATGTGATGGATGTGCACGCGGAAAAATGACAAACAGCCCGTTCAGTCATACTTCAGGAAGTGAAGTTAAAACAAGTCGACCACTTGAGGTTGTACACACCGATCTTATGGGACCTATGAACCCGAAGTCGAAAGGTGGGGCTCTATATGTACTCACATTTATCAACGACTACAGTCGATTTGTCTACGTATATTTGCTGGCAGCAAAGTCCCAAGTTTTGGAACGATTTAAGGCATTTCGTGCTATGGTGAAGAAGCAAACGAATTGCAAGATTAAATGCATCCGTAGTGACAATGGTGGAGAGTATACGAATCATCGCTTTAACAAGTACTGTGCAGATCTAGGGATTATCCACCAGAGGAGTTGGTGTTGAAACAGTCCCAATTTATTATGAAGGTGGTCTCGAAGTTTAAGCAAAATGAAGCTTATGCAGTTCGCAACCCTATCTGCGCAGGACAGGACCTAACTCCGGATGAATCACACCCAGTGGTTAAAGACATTACTTCGTATCGCAAATTGGTCGGCTCGCTGCTGTATATTGCGAATAACGCGACCGGACATAAGCTACGCGATGCTTATTATCGCAGTACTTGGACCAGCCACGACAGATGCACTGGCGAGCGGCTTTACGTGTGTTACACCATCTCATGGGAACAAAATCGCACGGAACTAAGTATACCAAATCGGACGACAAAAAGATGATGCTTTGGGCATACTGTGACGCGAATTGGGGAAATGATAAGAAAACTCGTCGATCTACGTCTGGCGTGTTGATTTTACTCGAGGTGCAGCTGTCGTATACAAAAGCAAACGCCAAAGTTCGGTGGCTTTATCCCTCTGCTGAAGCGGAATATATGGCACTGGCACTAGCTTACGCAAGAAGTTATGTGGATTCGTTATTTTGCCGAAAGAGATGGGTGTCACATGTAAGACTGGGTGACTACAGTGCATATGGGACAACAAGTCAGCTACAAGTATTGCGACGAATCAGAGATATACTCTCCAAGAGCTAAGCACATTGACCTTCGGATGCATTTTGTTCGAGACCACATTGAGCAAGGTGATATCCAGTTCAAACATGTTCCGTGTCAGCTATGCAACTTGCTGATTACCTGACGAAGCCGCTTGGTGCTCCACAATTGATGCGACTACGCGATGAAACGGAATTCGCGAGAGTGGGTTGAAGGGGAGGTATAGGATCACGAATTACGTCAGTGATGTGTGTGTCGTGAAAAGGACAACTTGCATGGACAGTGTTCTTCGAATGATCTGGATTGTGTGATCAGTTTATGAAGGGTTTATACATTTACTTTAGTAGTAGTTTAACTCTT
>CANTFK010000367.1:0-23069 GCA_947646735.1 Peronospora farinosa
ATCGCATCCGTCTATCATCTAAAACATCAGGTAAAGCTTTCATCAAAACGTATTTCTATCAAGATGAAACTACTCGACTAGATGTTTAAAGGTAATCGTGGATGTAGTTTGGCGCCAGAAGTGGCAAAGATAGCTGAAGGCAGTAAACACCACTCACAACGAATCCGCATGATACGAGAACGCTGTTCAACAACCGTATGAGAAGTTAATACGCTGTGATGCATACGGTCCTTGACAATGGGAGTGCTTTCTATCTCGAAACCAGCATGCACTGCTGAGACGAATGCGCATTTTGATGATCGCTTCCGAAAGATGCATGTATCGGATAGCTCCCATCAGTGGACATATTTGCATTCCCAAGTGAGGTATCGAGCATTATAACACAGTTTAAAGTTCAGCAAGACAATTAAAAGATCAACTTCAGTTCATTCTTGTCAAAAATGAAATGCTCAATTCGAGTTCACATCTAACCAGACTCTCAGCCCCAATTGGGAATGAAGATTCAATCGTAGGGTGCTGCGCGTATAAGGTTGATGTATTGAGTGCATGATCTCGTCTACTGTCCTCGTTTCGGCTTTCGCCTTCTTACCAGCCCCAGCCAAAGCCGCGACCCCAGCCAAAACCACCACAACAGCCGCCCCAGCCTCCTCCCCAGCCAAGTCCACCCCAAGGTCCACCGCCCCAGAAATGCTCCTTCTTGTTTCTATCGGGAGTTGTCATCGTACCAGGTACCGCTTCCGCTGATGTAGCCTCCGAACGCAAAACAGGTTGGTCGGCAGCGGAAACGTTGACGATAGCAATCGCAGCAGCGATGGCAAGTACGGAGATCTTCATCATCTTGACGCTCGGGTGTACTTGTGCTCGTCGTAGCAAGTTGCGTTATGATGCGGTGGGTATTCGTCTCCTATGTGCTCTGATGTCGGAGATATGAGATCTTTTTTCTCGTAAAGTCGGCAAGAACTTCGCTCGCAATGGCGCTTTGCGTTGATTGAAGTGATAGGTAAGTCAAAGCGTTTTGTGTCAACCAAAAAGTAAGAACGAATCTCATTATTTCGGTGATATATATATCGCATCCGTCTATCATCTAAAACATCAGGTAAAGCTTTCATCAAAACGTATTTCTATCAAGATGAAACTACTCGACTAGATGTTTAAAGGTAATCGTGGATGTAGTTTGGCGCCAGAAGTGGCAAAGATAGCTGAAGGCAGTAAACACCACTCACAACGAATACGCATGATACGAGAACGCTGTTCAACAACCGTATGAGAAGTTAATACGCTGTGATGCATACGGTCCTTGACAATGGGAGTGCTTTCTATCTCGAAACCAGCATGCACTGCTGAGACGAATGCGCATTTTGATGATCGCTTCCGAAAGATGCATGTATCGGATAGCTCCCATCAGTGGACATATTTGCATTCCCAAGTGAGGTATCGAGCATTATAACACAGTTTAAAGTTCAGCAAGACAATTAAAAGATCAACTTCAGTTCATTCTTGTCAAAAATGAAATGCTCAATTCGAGTTCACATCTAACCAGACTCTCGGCCCCAATTGGGAATGAAGATTCAATCGTAGGGTGCTGCGCGTATAAGGTTGATGTATTGAGTGCATGATCTCGTCTACTGTCCTCGTTTCGGCTTTCGCCTTCTTACCAGCCCCAGCCAAAGCCGCGACCCCAGCCAAAACCACCACAACAGCCGCCCCAGCCTCCTCCCCAGCCAAGTCCACCCCAAGGTCCACCGCCCCAGAAATGCTCCTTCTTGTTTCTATCGGGAGTTGTCATCGTACCAGGTACCGCTTCCGCTGATGTAGCCTCCGAACGCAAAACAGGTTGGTCGGCAGCGGAAACGTTGACGATAGCAATTGCAGCAGCGATGGCAAGTACGGAGATCTTCATCATCTTGACGCTCGGGTGTACTTGTGCTCGTCGAAGCAAGTTGCGTTATGATGCGGTGGGTATTCGTCTCCTATGTGCTCTGATGTCGGAGATATGAGATCTTTTTTCTCGTAAAGTCGGCAAGAACTTCGCTCGCAATGGCGCTTTGCGTTGATTGAAGTGATAGGTAGTCAAAGCGTTTTGTGTCAACCAAAAAGTAAGAACGAATCTCATTATTTCGGTGATATATATATCGCATCCGTCTATCATCTAAAACATCAGGTAAAGCTTTCATCAAAACGTATTTCTATCAAGATGAAACTACTCGACTAGATGTTTAAAGGTAATCGTGGATGTAGTTTGGCGCCAGAAGTGGCGAAGATAGCTGAAGGCAGTAAACACCACTCACAACGAATACGCATGATACGAGAACGCTGTTCAACAACCGTATGAGAAGTTAATACGCTGTGATGCATACGGTCCTTGACAATGGGAGTGCTTTCTATCTCGAAACCAGCATGCACTGCTGAGACGAATGCGCATTTTGATGATCGCTTCCGAAAGATGCATGTATCGGATAGCTCCCATCAGTGGACATATTTGCATTCCCAAGTGAGGTATCGAGCATTATAACACAGTTTAAAGTTCAGCAAGACAATTAAAAGATCAACTTCAGTTCATTCTTGTCAAAAATGAAATGCTCAATTCGAGTTCACATCTAACCAGACTCTCAGCCCCAATTGGGAATGAAGATTCAATCGTAGGGTGCTGCGCGTATAAGGTTGATGTATTGAGTGCATGATCTCGTCTACTGTCCTCGTTTCGGCTTTCGCCTTCTTACCAGCCCCAGCCAAAGCCGCGACCCCAGCCAAAACCACCACAACAGCCGCCCCAGCCTCCTCCCCAGCCAAGTCCACCCCAAGGTCCACCGCCCCAGAAATGCTCCTTCTTGTTTCTATCGGGAGTTGTCATCGTACCAGGTACCGCTTCCGCTGATGTAGCCTCCGAACGCAAAACAGGTTGGTCGGCAGCGGAAACGTTGACGATAGCAATCGCAGCAGCGATGGCAAGTACGGAGATCTTCATCATCTTGACGCTCGGGTGTACTTGTGCTCGTCGTAGCAAGTTGCGTTATGATGCGGTGGGTATTCGTCTCCTATGTGCTCTGATGTCGGAGATATGAGATCTTTTTTCTCGTAAAGTCGGCAAGAACTTCGCTCGCAATGGCGCTTTGCGTTGATTGAAGTGATAGGAAGTCAAAGCGTTTTGTATCAACCAAAAAGTAAGAACGAATCTCATTATTTCGGTGATATATATATCGCATCCGTCTATCATCTAAAACATCAGGTAAAGCTTTCATCAAAACGTATTTCTATCAAGATGAAACTACTCGACTAGATGTTTAAAGGTAATCGTGGATGTAGTTTGGCGCCAGAAGTGGCGAAGATAGCTGAAGGCAGTAAACACCACTCACAACGAATCCGCATGATACGAGAACGCTGTTCAACAACCGTATGAGAAGTTAATACGCTGTGATGCATACGGTCCTTGACAATGGGAGTGCTTTCTATCTCGAAACCAGCATGCACTGCTGAGACGAATGCGCATTTTGATGATCGCTTCCGAAAGATGCATGTATCGGATAGCTCCCATCAGTGGACATATTTGCATTCCCAAGTGAGGTATCGAGCATTATAACACAGTTTAAAGTTCAGCAAGACAATTAAAAGATCAACTTCAGTTCATTCTTGTCAAAAATGAAATGCTCAATTCGAGTTCACATCTAACCAGACTCTCGGCCCCAATTGGGAATGAAGATTCAATCGTAGGGTGCTGCGCGTATAAGGTTGATGTATTGAGTGCATGATCTCGTCTACTGTCCTCGTTTCGGCTTTCGCCTTCTTACCAGCCCCAGCCAAAGCCGCGACCCCAGCCAAAACCACCACAACAGCCGCCCCAGCCTCCTCCCCAGCCAAGTCCACCCCAAGGTCCACCGCCCCAGAAATGCTCCTTCTTGTTTCTATCGGGAGTTGTCATCGTACCAGGTACCGCTTCCGCTGATGTAGCCTCCGAACGCAAAACAGGTTGGTCGGCAGCGGAAACGTTGACGATAGCAATTGCAGCAGCGATGGCAAGTACGGAGATCTTCATCATCTTGACGCTCGGGTGTACTTGTGCTCGTCGTAGCAAGTTGCGTTATGATGCGGTGGGTATTCGTCTCCTATGTGCTCTGATGTCGGAGATATGAGATCTTTTTTCTCGTAAAGTCGGCAAGAACTTCGCTCGCAATGGCGCTTTGCGTTGATTGAAGTGATAGGTAGTCAAAGCGTTTTGTATCAACCAAAAAGTAAGAACGAATCTCATTATTTCGGTGATATATATATCGCATCCGTCTATCATCTAAAACATCAGGTAAAGCTTTCATCAAAACGTATTTCTATCAAGATGAAACTACTCGACTAGATATTTAAAGGTAATCGTGGATGTAGTTTGGCGCCAGAAGTGGCAAAGATAGCTGAAGGCAGTAAACACCACTCACAACGAATCCGCATGATACGAGAACGCTGTTCAACAACCGTATGAGAAGTTAATACGCTGTGATGCATACGGTCCTTGACAATGGGAGTGCTTTCTATCTCGAAACCAGCATGCACTGCTGAGACGAATGCGCATTTTGATGATCGCTTCCGAAAGATGCATGTATCGGATAGCTCCCATCAGTGGACATATTTGCATTCCCAAGTGAGGTATCGAGCATTATAACACAGTTTAAAGTTCAGCAAGACAATTAAAAGATCAACTTCAGTTCATTCTTGTCAAAAATGAAATGCTCAATTCGAGTTCACATCTAACCAGACTCTCGGCCCCAATTGGGAATGAAGATTCAATCGTAGGGTGCTGCGCGTATAAGGTTGATGTATTGAGTGCATGATCTCGTCTACTGTCCTCGTTTCGGCTTTCGCCTTCTTACCAGCCCCAGCCAAAGCCGCGACCCCAGCCAAAACCACCACAACAGCCGCCCCAGCCTCCTCCCCAGCCAAGTCCACCCCAAGGTCCACCGCCCCAGAAATGCTCCTTCTTGTTTCTATCGGGAGTTGTCATCGTACCAGGTACCGCTTCCGCTGATGTAGCCTCCGAACGCAAAACAGGTTGGTCGGCAGCGGAAACGTTGACGATAGCAATCGCAGCAGCGATGGCAAGTACGGAGATCTTCATCATCTTGACGCTCGGGTGTACTTGTGCTTGTCGTAGCAAGTTGCGTTATGATGCGGTGGGTATTCGTCTCCTATGTGCTCTGATGTCGGAGATATGAGATCTTTTTTCTCGTAAAGTCGGCAAGAACTTCGCTCGCAATGGCGCTTTGCGTTGATTGAAGTGATAGGTAGTCAAAGCGTTTTGTGTCAACCAAAAAGTAAGAACGAATCTCATTATTTCGGTGATATATATATCGCATCCGTCTATCATCTAAAACATCAGGTAAAGCTTTCATCAAAACGTATTTCTATCAAGATGAAACTACTCGACTAGATATTTAAAGGTAATCGTGGATGTAGTTTGGCGCCAGAAGTGGCAAAGATAGCTGAAGGCAGTAAACACCACTCACAACGAATACGCATGATACGAGAACGCTGTTCAACAACCGTATGAGAAGTTAATACGCTGTGATGCATACGGTCCTTGACAATGGGAGTGCTTTCTATCTCGAAACCAGCATGCACTGCTGAGACGAATGCGCATTTTGATGATCGCTTCCGAAAGATGCATGTATCGGATAGCTCCCATCAGTGGACATATTTGCATTCCCAAGTGAGGTATCGAGCATTATAACACAGTTTAAAGTTCAGCAAGACAATTAAAAGATCAACTTCAGTTCATTCTTGTCAAAAATGAAATGCTCAATTCGAGTTCACATCTAACCAGACTCTCGGCCCCAATTGGGAATGAAGATTCAATCGTAGGGTGCTGCGCGTATAAGGTTGATGTATTGAGTGCATGATCTCGTCTACTGTCCTCGTTTCGGCTTTCGCCTTCTTACCAGCCCCAGCCAAAGCCGCGACCCCAGCCAAAACCACCACAACAGCCGCCCCAGCCTCCTCCCCAGCCAAGTCCACCCCAAGGTCCACCGCCCCAGAAATGCTCCTTCTTGTTTCTATCGGGAGTTGTCATCGTACCAGGTACCGCTTCCGCTGATGTAGCCTCCGAACGCAAAACAGGTTGGTCGGCAGCGGAAACGTTGACGATAGCAATCGCAGCAGCGATGGCAAGTACGGAGATCTTCATCATCTTGACGCTCGGGTGTACTTGTGCTTGTCGTAGCAAGTTGCGTTATGATGCGGTGGGTATTCGTCTCCTATGTGCTCTCATGTCGGAGATATGAGATCTTTTTTCTCGTAAAGTCGGCAAGAACTTCGCTCGCAATGGCGCTTTGCGTTGATTGAAGTGATAGGTAGTCAAAGCGTTTTGTATCAACCAAAAAGTAAGAACGAATCTCATTATTTCGGTGATATATATATCGCATCCGTCTATCATCTAAAACATCAGGTAAAGCTTTCATCAAAACGTATTTCTATCAAGATGAAACTACTCGACTAGATGTTTAAAGGTAATCGTGGATGTAGTTTGGCGCCAGAAGTGGCAAAGATAGCTGAAGGCAGTAAACACCACTCACAAC
Organism: Peronospora farinosa; assembly: GCA_947646735.1. NCBI lineage: Eukaryota > Oomycota > Peronosporomycetes > Peronosporales > Peronosporaceae > Peronospora > Peronospora farinosa. The sequence goes on from CANTFK010000367.1 coordinate 6,552, forward strand.
GAATCCGCATGATACGAGAACGCTGTTCAACAACCGTATGAGAAGTTAATACGCTGTGATGCATACGGTCCTTGACAATGGGAGTGCTTTCTATCTCGAAACCAGCATGCACTGCTGAGACGAATGCGCATTTTGATGATCGCTTCCGAAAGATGCATGTATCGGATAGCTCCCATCAGTGGACATATTTGCATTCCCAAGTGAGGTATCGAGCATTATAACACAGTTTAAAGTTCAGCAAGACAATTAAAAGATCAACTTCAGTTCATTCTTGTCAAAAATGAAATGCTCAATTCGAGTTCACATCTAACCAGACTCTCGGCCCCAATTGGGAATGAAGATTCAATCGTAGGGTGCTGCGCGTATAAGGTTGATGTATTGAGTGCATGATCTCGTCTACTGTCCTCGTTTCGGCTTTCGCCTTCTTACCAGCCCCAGCCAAAGCCGCGACCCCAGCCAAAACCACCACAACAGCCGCCCCAGCCTCCTCCCCAGCCAAGTCCACCCCAAGGTCCACCGCCCCAGAAATGCTCCTTCTTGTTTCTATCGGGAGTTGTCATCGTACCAGGTACCGCTTCCGCTGATGTAGCCTCCGAACGCAAAACAGGTTGGTCGGCAGCGGAAACGTTGACGATAGCAATCGCAGCAGCGATGGCAAGTACGGAGATCTTCATCATCTTGACGCTCGGGTGTACTTGTGCTTGTCGTAGCAAGTTGCGTTATGATGCGGTGGGTATTCGTCTCCTATGTGCTCTGATGTCGGAGATATGAGATCTTTTTTCTCGTAAAGTCGGCAAGAACTTCGCTCGCAATGGCGCTTTGCGTTGATTGAAGTGATAGGTAGTCAAAGCGTTTTGTGTCAACCAAAAAGTAAGAACGAATCTCATTATTTCGGTGATATATATATCGCATCCGTCTATCATCTAAAACATCAGGTAAAGCTTTCATCAAAACGTATTTCTATCAAGATGAAACTACTCGACTAGATGTTTAAAGGTAATCGTGGATGTAGTTTGGCGCCAGAAGTGGCAAAGATAGCTGAAGGCAGTAAACACCACTCACAACGAATCCGCATGATACGAGAACGCTGTTCAACAACCGTATGAGAAGTTAATACGCTGTGATGCATACGGTCCTTGACAATGGGAGTGCTTTCTATCTCGAAACCAGCATGCACTGCTGATACGAATGCGCATTTTGATGATCGCTTCCGAAAGATGCATGTATCGGATAGCTCCCATCAGTGGACATATTTGCATTCCCAAGTGAGGTATCGAGCATTATAACACAGTTTAAAGTTCAGCAAGACAATTAAAAGATCAACTTCAGTTCATTCTTGTCAAAAATGAAATGCTCAATTCGAGTTCACATCTAACCAGACTCTCGGCCCCAATTGGGAATGAAGATTCAATCGTAGGGTGCTGCGCGTATAAGGTTGATGTATTGAGTGCATGATCTCGTCTACTGTCCTCGTTTCGGCTTTCGCCTTCTTACCAGCCCCAGCCAAAGCCGCGACCCCAGCCAAAACCACCACAACAGCCGCCCCAGCCTCCTCCCCAGCCAAGTCCACCCCAAGGTCCACCGCCCCAGAAATGCTCCTTCTTGTTTCTATCGGGAGTTGTCATCGTACCAGGTACCGCTTCCGCTGATGTAGCCTCCGAACGCAAAACAGGTTGGTCGGCAGCGGAAACGTTGACGATAGCAATCGCAGCAGCGATGGCAAGTACGGAGATCTTCATCATCTTGACGCTCGGGTGTACTTGTGCTCGTCGAAGCAAGTTGCGTTATGATGCGGTGGGTATTCGTCTCCTATGTGCTCTGATGTCGGAGATATGAGATCTTTTTTCTCGTAAAGTCGGCAAGAACTTCGCTCGCAATGGCGCTTTGCGTTGATTGAAGTGATAGGTAGTCAAAGCGTTTTGTGTCAACCAAAAAGTAAGAACGAATCTCATTATTTCGGTGATATATATATCGCATCCGTCTATCATCTAAAACATCAGGTAAAGCTTTCATCAAAACGTATTTCTATCAAGATGAAACTACTCGACTAGATATTTAAAGGTAATCGTGGATGTAGTTTGGCGCCAGAAGTGGCAAAGATAGCTGAAGGCAGTAAACACCACTCACAACGAATACGCATGATACGAGAACGCTGTTCAACAACCGTATGAGAAGTTAATACGCTGTGATGCATACGGTCCTTGACAATGGGAGTGCTTTCTATCTCGAAACCAGCATGCACTGCTGAGACGAATGCGCATTTTGATGATCGCTTCCGAAAGATGCATGTATCGGATAGCTCCCATCAGTGGACATATTTGCATTCCCAAGTGAGGTATCGAGCATTATAACACAGTTTAAAGTTCAGCAAGACAATTAAAAGATCAACTTCAGTTCATTCTTGTCAAAAATGAAATGCTCAATTCGAGTTCACATCTAACCAGACTCTCAGCCCCAATTGGGAATGAAGATTCAATCGTAGGGTGCTGCGCGTATAAGGTTGATGTATTGAGTGCATGATCTCGTCTACTGTCCTCGTTTCGGCTTTCGCCTTCTTACCAGCCCCAGCCAAAGCCGCGACCCCAGCCAAAACCACCACAACAGCCGCCCCAGCCTCCTCCCCAGCCAAGTCCACCCCAAGGTCCACCGCCCCAGAAATGCTCCTTCTTGTTTTTATCGGGAGTTGTCATCGTACCAGGTACCGCTTCCGCTGATGTAGCCTCCGAACGCAAAACAGGTTGGTCGGCAGCGGAAACGTTGACAATAGCAATCGCAGCAGCGATGGCAAGTACGGAGATCTTCATCATCTTGACGCTCGGGTGTACTTGTGCTTGTCGAAGCAAGTTGCGTTATGATGCGGTGGGTATTCGTCTCCTATGTGCTCTCATGTCGGAGATATGAGATCTTTTTTCTCGTAAAGTCGGCAAGAACTTCGCTCGCAATGGCGCTTTGCGTTGATTGAAGTGATAGGTAGTCAAAGCGTTTTGTGTCAACCAAAAAGTAAGAACGAATCTCATTATTTCGGTGATATATATATCGCATCCGTCTATCATCTAAAACATCAGGTAAAGCTTTCATCAAAACGTATTTCTATCAAGATGAAACTACTCGACTAGATGTTTAAAGGTAATCGTGGATGTAGTTTGGCGCCAGAAGTGGCAAAGATAGCTGAAGGCAGTAAACACCACTCACAACGAATCCGCATGATACGAGAACGCTGTTCAACAACCGTATGAGAAGTTAATACGCTGTGATGCATACGGTCCTTGACAATGGGAGTGCTTTCTATCTCGAAACCAGCATGCACTGCTGAGACGAATGCGCATTTTGATGATCGCTTCCGAAAGATGCATGTATCGGATAGCTTCCATCAGTGGACATATTTGCATTCCCAAGTGAGGTATCGAGCATTATAACACAGTTTAAAGTTCAGCAAGACAATTAAAAGATCAACTTCAGTTCATTCTTGTCAAAAATGAAATGCTCAATTCGAGTTCACATCTAACCAGACTCTCGGCCCCAATTGGGAATGAAGATTCAATCGTAGGGTGCTGCGCGTATAAGGTTGATGTATTGAGTGCATGATCTCGTCTACTGTCCTCGTTTCGGCTTTCGCCTTCTTACCAGCCCCAGCCAAAGCCGCGACCCCAGCCAAAACCACCACAACAGCCGCCCCAGCCTCCTCCCCAGCCAAGTCCACCCCAAGGTCCACCGCCCCAGAAATGCTCCTTCTTGTTTTTATCGGGAGTTGTCATCGTACCAGGTACCGCTTCCGCTGATGTAGCCTCCGAACGCAAAACAGGTTGGTCGGCAGCGGAAACGTTGACGATAGCAATCGCAGCAGCGATGGCAAGTACGGAGATCTTCATCATCTTGACGCTCGGGTGTACTTGTGCTTGTCGAAGCAAGTTGCGTTATGATGCGGTGGGTATTCGTCTCCTATGTGCTCTGATGTCGGAGATATGAGATCTTTTTTCTCGTAAAGTCGGCAAGAACTTCGCTCGCAATGGCGCTTTGCGTTGATTGAAGTGATAGGTAGTCAAAGCGTTTTGTGTCAACCAAAAAGTAAGAACGAATCTCATTATTTCGGTGATATATATATCGCATCCGTCTATCATCTAAAACATCAGGTAAAGCTTTCATCAAAACGTATTTCTATCAAGATGAAACTACTCGACTAGATATTTAAAGGTAATCGTGGATGTAGTTTGGCGCCAGAAGTGGCAAAGATAGCTGAAGGCAGTAAACACCACTCACAACGAATCCGCATGATACGAGAACGCTGTTCAACAACCGTATGAGAAGTTAATACGCTGTGATGCATACGGTCCTTGACAATGGGAGTGCTTTCTATCTCGAAACCAGCATGCACTGCTGAGACGAATGCGCATTTTGATGATCGCTTCCGAAAGATGCATGTATCGGATAGCTCCCATCAGTGGACATATTTGCATTCCCAAGTGAGGTATCGAGCATTATAACACAGTTTAAAGTTCAGCAAGACAATTAAAAGATCAACTTCAGTTCATTCTTGTCAAAAATGAAATGCTCAATTCGAGTTCACATCTAACCAGACTCTCGGCCCCAATTGGGAATGAAGATTCAATCGTAGGGTGCTGCGCGTATAAGGTTGATGTATTGAGTGCATGATCTCGTCTACTGTCCTCGTTTCGGCTTTCGCCTTCTTACCAGCCCCAGCCAAAGCCGCGACCCCAGCCAAAACCACCACAACAGCCGCCCCAGCCTCCTCCCCAGCCAAGTCCACCCCAAGGTCCACCGCCCCAGAAATGCTCCTTTTTGTTTTTATCGGGAGTTGTCATCGTACCAGGTACCGCTTCCGCTGATGTAGCCTCCGAACGCAAAACAGGTTGGTCGGCAGCGGAAACGTTGACAATAGCAATCGCAGCAGCGATGGCAAGTACGGAGATCTTCATCATCTTGACGCTCGGGTGTACTTGTGCTTGTCGAAGCAAGTTGCGTTATGATGCGGTGGGTATTCGTCTCCTATGTGCTCTCATGTCGGAGATATGAGATCTTTTTTCTCGTAAAGTCGGCAAGAACTTCGCTCGCAATGGCGCTTTGCGTTGATTGAAGTGATAGGTAGTCAAAGCGTTTTGTGTCAACCAAAAAGTAAGAACGAATCTCATTATTTCGGTGATATATATATCGCATCCGTCTATCATCTAAAACATCAGGTAAAGCTTTCATCAAAACGTATTTCTATCAAGATGAAACTACTCGACTAGATATTTAAAGGTAATCGTGGATGTAGTTTGGCGCCAGAAGTGGCAAAGATAGCTGAAGGCAGTAAACACCACTCACAACGAATACGCATGATACGAGAACGCTGTTCAACAACCGTATGAGAAGTTAATACGCTGTGATGCATACGGTCCTTGACAATGGGAGTGCTTTCTATCTCGAAACCAGCATGCACTGCTGAGACGAATGCGCATTTTGATGATCGCTTCCGAAAGATGCATGTATCGGATAGCTCCCATCAGTGGACATATTTGCATTCCCAAGTGAGGTATCGAGCATTATAACACAGTTTAAAGTTCAGCAAGACAATTAAAAGATCAACTTCAGTTCATTCTTGTCAAAAATGAAATGCTCAATTCGAGTTCACATCTAACCAGACTCTCGGCCCCAATTGGGAATGAAGATTCAATCGTAGGGTGCTGCGCGTATAAGGTTGATGTATTGAGTGCATGATCTCGTCTACTGTCCTCGTTTCGGCTTTCGCCTTCTTACCAGCCCCAGCCAAAGCCGCGACCCCAGCCAAAACCACCACAACAGCCGCCCCAGCCTCCTCCCCAGCCAAGTCCACCCCAAGGTCCACCGCCCCAGAAATGCTCCTTTTTGTTTTTATCGGGAGTTGTCATCGTACCAGGTACCGCTTCCGCTGATGTAGCCTCCGAACGCAAAACAGGTTGGTCGGCAGCGGAAACGTTGACAATAGCAATCGCAGCAGCGATGGCAAGTACGGAGATCTTCATCATCTTGACGCTCGGGTGTACTTGTGCTTGTCGAAGCAAGTTGCGTTATGATGCGGTGGGTATTCGTCTCCTATGTGCTCTGATGTCGGAGATATGAGATCTTTTTTCTCGTAAAGTCGGCAAGAACTTCGCTCGCAATGGCGCTTTGCGTTGATTGAAGTGATAGGTAGTCAAAGCGTTTTGTGTCAACCAAAAAGTAAGAACGAATCTCATTATTTCGGTGATATATATATCGCATCCGTCTATCATCTAAAACATCAGGTAAAGCTTTCATCAAAACGTATTTCTATCAAGATGAAACTACTCGACTAGATATTTAAAGGTAATCGTGGATGTAGTTTGGCGCCAGAAGTGGCAAAGATAGCTGAAGGCAGTAAACACCACTCACAACGAATACGCATGATACGAGAACGCTGTTCAACAACCGTATGAGAAGTTAATACGCTGTGATGCATACGGTCCTTGACAATGGGAGTGCTTTCTATCTCGAAACCAGCATGCACTGCTGAGACGAATGCGCATTTTGATGATCGCTTCCGAAAGATGCATGTATCGGATAGCTCCCATCAGTGGACATATTTGCATTCCCAAGTGAGGTATCGAGCATTATAACACAGTTTAAAGTTCAGCAAGACAATTAAAAGATCAACTTCAGTTCATTCTTGTCAAAAATGAAATGCTCAATTCGAGTTCACATCTAACCAGACTCTCAGCCCCAATTGGGAATGAAGATTCAATCGTAGGGTGCTGCGCGTATAAGGTTGATGTATTGAGTGCATGATCTCGTCTACTGTCCTCGTTTCGGCTTTCGCCTTCTTACCAGCCCCAGCCAAAGCCGCGACCCCAGCCAAAACCACCACAACAGCCGCCCCAGCCTCCTCCCCAGCCAAGTCCACCCCAAGGTCCACCGCCCCAGAAATGCTCCTTTTTGTTTTTATCGGGAGTTGTCATCGTACCAGGTACCGCTTCCGCTGATGTAGCCTCCGAACGCAAAACAGGTTGGTCGGCAGCGGAAACGTTGACGATAGCAATCGCAGCAGCGATGGCAAGTACGGAGATCTTCATCATCTTGACGCTCGGGTGTACTTGTGCTTGTCGAAGCAAGTTGCGTTATGATGCGGTGGGTATTCGTCTCCTATGTGCTCTGATGTCGGAGATATGAGATCTTTTTTCTCGTAAAGTCGGCAAGAACTTCGCTCGCAATGGCGCTTTGCGTTGATTGAAGTGATAGGTAGTCAAAGCGTTTTGTATCAACCAAAAAGTAAGAACGAATCTCATTATTTCGGTGATATATATATCGCATCCGTCTATCATCTAAAACATCAGGTAAAGCTTTCATCAAAACGTATTTCTATCAAGATGAAACTACTCGACTAGATATTTAAAGGTAATCGTGGATGTAGTTTGGCGCCAGAAGTGGCAAAGATAGCTGAAGGCAGTAAACACCACTCACAACGAATCCGCATGATACGAGAACGCTGTTCAACAACCGTATGAGAAGTTAATACGCTGTGATGCATACGGTCCTTGACAATGGGAGTGCTTTCTATCTCGAAACCAGCATGCACTGCTGAGACGAATGCGCATTTTGATGATCGCTTCCGAAAGATGCATGTATCGGATAGCTCCCATCAGTGGACATATTTGCATTCCCAAGTGAGGTATCGAGCATTATAACACAGTTTAAAGTTCAGCAAGACAATTAAAAGATCAACTTCAGTTCATTCTTGTCAAAAATGAAATGCTCAATTCGAGTTCACATCTAACCAGACTCTCAGCCCCAATTGGGAATGAAGATTCAATCGTAGGGTGCTGCGCGTATAAGGTTGATGTATTGAGTGCATGATCTCGTCTACTGTCCTCGTTTCGGCTTTCGCCTTCTTACCAGCCCCAGCCAAAGCCGCGACCCCAGCCAAAACCACCACAACAGCCGCCCCAGCCTCCTCCCCAGCCAAGTCCACCCCAAGGTCCACCGCCCCAGAAATGCTCCTTTTTGTTTTTATCGGGAGTTGTCATCGTACCAGGTACCGCTTCCGCTGATGTAGCCTCCGAACGCAAAACAGGTTGGTCGGCAGCGGAAACGTTGACAATAGCAATCGCAGCAGCGATGGCAAGTACGGAGATCTTCATCATCTTGACGCTCGGGTGTACTTGTGCTTGTCGAAGCAAGTTGCGTTATGATGCGGTGGGTATTCGTCTCCTATGTGCTCTGATGTCGGAGATATGAGATCTTTTTTCTCGTAAAGTCGGCAAGAACTTCGCTCGCAATGGCGCTTTGCGTTGATTGAAGTGATAGGTAGTCAAAGCGTTTTGTGTCAACCAAAAAGTAAGAACGAATCTCATTATTTCGGTGATATATATATCGCATCCGTCTATCATCTAAAACATCAGGTAAAGCTTTCATCAAAACGTATTTCTATCAAGATGAAACTACTCGACTAGATATTTAAAGGTAATCGTGGATGTAGTTTGGCGCCAGAAGTGGCAAAGATAGCTGAAGGCAGTAAACACCACTCACAACGAATCCGCATGATACGAGAACGCTGTTCAACAACCGTATGAGAAGTTAATACGCTGTGATGCATACGGTCCTTGACAATGGGAGTGCTTTCTATCTCGAAACCAGCATGCACTGCTGATACGAATGCGCATTTTGATGATCGCTTCCGAAAGATGCATGTATCGGATAGCTCCCATCAGTGGACATATTTGCATTCCCAAGTGAGGTATCGAGCATTATAACACAGTTTAAAGTTCAGCAAGACAATTAAAAGATCAACTTCAGTTCATTCTTGTCAAAAATGAAATGCTCAATTCGAGTTCACATCTAACCAGACTCTCAGCCCCAATTGGGAATGAAGATTCAATCGTAGGGTGCTGCGCGTATAAGGTTGATGTATTGAGTGCATGATCTCGTCTACTGTCCTCGTTTCGGCTTTCGCCTTCTTACCAGCCCCAGCCAAAGCCGCGACCCCAGCCAAAACCACCACAACAGCCGCCCCAGCCTCCTCCCCAGCCAAGTCCACCCCAAGGTCCACCGCCCCAGAAATGCTCCTTTTTGTTTTTATCGGGAGTTGTCATCGTACCAGGTACCGCTTCCGCTGATGTAGCCTCCGAACGCAAAACAGGTTGGTCGGCAGCGGAAACGTTGACAATAGCAATCGCAGCAGCGATGGCAAGTACGGAGATCTTCATCATCTTGACGCTCGGGTGTACTTGTGCTTGTCGAAGCAAGTTGCGTTATGATGCGGTGGGTATTCGTCTCCTATGTGCTCTGATGTCGGAGATATGAGATCTTTTTTCTCGTAAAGTCGGCAAGAACTTCGCTCGCAATGGCGCTTTGCGTTGATTGAAGTGATAGGTAGTCAAAGCGTTTTGTGTCAACCAAAAAGTAAGAACGAATCTCATTATTTCGGTGATATATATCGCATCCGTCTATCATCTAAAACATCAGGTAAAGCTTTCATCAAAACGTATTTCTATCAAGATGAAACTACTCGACTAGATATTTAAAGGTAATCGTGGATGTAGTTTGGCGCCAGAAGTGGCAAAGATAGCTGAAGGCAGTAAACACCACTCACAACGAATCCGCATGATACGAGAACGCTGTTCAACAACCGTATGAGAAGTTAATACGCTGTGATGCATACGGTCCTTGACAATGGGAGTGCTTTCTATCTCGAAACCAGCATGCACTGCTGATACGAATGCGCATTTTGATGATCGCTTCCGAAAGATGCATGTATCGGATAGCTCCCATCAGTGGACATATTTGCATTCCCAAGTGAGGTATCGAGCATTATAACACAGTTTAAAGTTCAGCAAGACAATTAAAAGATCAACTTCAGTTCATTCTTGTCAAAAATGAAATGCTCAATTCGAGTTCACATCTAACCAGACTCTCAGCCCCAATTGGGAATGAAGATTCAATCGTAGGGTGCTGCGCGTATAAGGTTGATGTATTGAGTGCATGATCTCGTCTACTGTCCTCGTTTCGGCTTTCGCCTTCTTACCAGCCCCAGCCAAAGCCGCGACCCCAGCCAAAACCACCACAACAGCCGCCCCAGCCTCCTCCCCAGCCAAGTCCACCCCAAGGTCCACCGCCCCAGAAATGCTCCTTTTTGTTTTTATCGGGAGTTGTCATCGTACCAGGTACCGCTTCCGCTGATGTAGCCTCCGAACGCAAAACAGGTTGGTCGGCAGCGGAAACGTTGACAATAGCAATCGCAGCAGCAATGGCAAGTACGGAGATCTTCATCATCTTGACGCTCGGGTGTACTTGTGCTTGTCGAAGCAAGTTGCGTTATGATGCGGTGGGTATTCGTCTCCTATGTGCTCTGATGTCGGAGATATGAGATCTTTTTTCTCGTAAAGTCGGCAAGAACTTCTGCTCGCAATGGCGCTTTGCGTTGATTGAAGTGATAGGTAGTCAAAGCGTTTTGTGTCAACCAAAAAGTAAGAACGAATCTCATTATTTCGGTGATATATATATCGCATCCGTCTATCATCTAAAACATCAGGTAAAGCTTTCATCAAAACGTATTTCTATCAAGATGAAACTACTCGACTAGATATTTAAAGGTAATCGTGGATGTAGTTTGGCGCCAGAAGTGGCAAAGATAGCTGAAGGCAGTAAACACCACTCACAACGAATCCGCATGATACGAGAACGCTGTTCAACAACCGTATGAGAAGTTAATACGCTGTGATGCATACGGTCCTTGACAATGGGAGTGCTTTCTATCTCGAAACCAGCATGCACTGCTGATACGAATGCGCATTTTGATGATCGCTTCCGAAAGATGCATGTATCGGATAGCTCCCATCAGTGGACATATTTGCATTCCCAAGTGAGGTATCGAGCATTATAACACAGTTTAAAGTTCAGCAAGACAATTAAAAGATCAACTTCAGTTCATTCTTGTCAAAAATGAAATGCTCAATTCGAGTTCACATCTAACCAGACTCTCGGCCCCAATTGGGAATGAAGATTCAATCGTAGGGTGCTGCGCGTATAAGGTTGATGTATTGAGTGCATGATCTCGTCTACTGTCCTCGTTTCGGCTTTCGCCTTCTTACCAGCCCCAGCCAAAGCCGCGACCCCAGCCAAAACCACCACAACAGCCGCCCCAGCCTCCTCCCCAGCCAAGTCCACCCCAAGGTCCACCGCCCCAGAAATGCTCCTTTTTGTTTTTATCGGGAGTTGTCATCGTACCAGGTACCGCTTCCGCTGATGTAGCCTCCGAACGCAAAACAGGTTGGTCGGCAGCGGAAACGTTGACGATAGCAATCGCAGCAGCGATGGCAAGTACGGAGATCTTCATCATCTTGACGCTCGGGTGTACTTGTGCTTGTCGAAGCAAGTTGCGTTATGATGCGGTGGGTATTCGTCTCCTATGTGCTCTCATGTCGGAGATATGAGATCTTTTTTCTCGTAAAGTCGGCAAGAACTTCGCTCGCAATGGCGCTTTGCGTTGATTGAAGTGATAGGTAGTCAAAGCGTTTTGTGTCAACCAAAAAGTAAGAACGAATCTCATTATTTCGGTGATATATATATCGCATCCGTCTATCATCTAAAACATCAGGTAAAGCTTTCATCAAAACGTATTTCTATCAAGATGAAACTACTCGACTAGATATTTAAAGGTAATCGTGGATGTAGTTTGGCGCCAGAAGTGGCAAAGATAGCTGAAGGCAGTAAACACCACTCACAACGAATCCGCATGATACGAGAACGCTGTTCAACAACCGTATGAGAAGTTAATACGCTGTGATGCATACGGTCCTTGACAATGGGAGTGCTTTCTATCTCGAAACCAGCATGCACTGCTGAGACGAATGCGCATTTTGATGATCGCTTCCGAAAGATGCATGTATCGGATAGCTCCCATCAGTGGACATATTTGCATTCCCAAGTGAGGTATCGAGCATTATAACACAGTTTAAAGTTCAGCAAGACAATTAAAAGATCAACTTCAGTTCATTCTTGTCAAAAATGAAATGCTCAATTCGAGTTCACATCTAACCAGACTCTCAGCCCCAATTGGGAATGAAGATTCAATCGTAGGGTGCTGCGCGTATAAGGTTGATGTATTGAGTGCATGATCTCGTCTACTGTCCTCGTTTCGGCTTTCGCCTTCTTACCAGCCCCAGCCAAAGCCGCGACCCCAGCCAAAACCACCACAACAGCCGCCCCAGCCTCCTCCCCAGCCAAGTCCACCCCAAGGTCCACCGCCCCAGAAATGCTCCTTTTTGTTTTTATCGGGAGTTGTCATCGTACCAGGTACCGCTTCCGCTGATGTAGCCTCCGAACGCAAAACAGGTTGGTCGGCAGCGGAAACGTTGACGATAGCAATCGCAGCAGCGATGGCAAGTACGGAGATCTTCATCATCTTGACGCTCGGGTGTACTTGTGCTTGTCGAAGCAAGTTGCGTTATGATGCGGTGGGTATTCGTCTCCTATGTGCTCTCATGTCGGAGATATGAGATCTTTTTTCTCGTAAAGTCGGCAAGAACTTCGCTCGCAATGGCGCTTTGCGTTGATTGAAGTGATAGGTAGTCAAAGCGTTTTGTATCAACCAAAAAGTAAGAACGAATCTCATTATTTCGGTGATATATATATCGCATCCGTCTATCATCTAAAACATCAGGTAAAGCTTTCATCAAAACGTATTTCTATCAAGATGAAACTACTCGACTAGATATTTAAAGGTAATCGTGGATGTAGTTTGGCGCCAGAAGTGGCAAAGATAGCTGAAGGCAGTAAACACCACTCACAACGAATCCGCATGATACGAGAACGCTGTTCAACAACCGTATGAGAAGTTAATACGCTGTGATGCATACGGTCCTTGACAATGGGAGTGCTTTCTATCTCGAAACCAGCATGCACTGCTGATACGAATGCGCATTTTGATGATCGCTTCCGAAAGATGCATGTATCGGATAGCTCCCATCAGTGGACATATTTGCATTCCCAAGTGAGGTATCGAGCATTATAACACAGTTTAAAGTTCAGCAAGACAATTAAAAGATCAACTTCAGTTCATTCTTGTCAAAAATGAAATGCTCAATTCGAGTTCACATCTAACCAGACTCTCGGTACTTCCTGATTTGCGGCTAAATACGCAGACGAATTACTGGGCACGAGGAAAGGTGCCTTTTCTACCCATGAACTCTGACGACGACGATTGTGCCGCTGGGCGATGCTCCTTCATCACTTAAGAGCCAAGGTGTACAAGTGCAGTGGAAACAAGTGCTTGGTCCTGGGCCAGCGGCGGCTGGTCGGGTCTCGTTCGCGACTGCGGTCAACGGCCTCGGCAACCGCATCGACCCCGACGAATGTATCGACCCCGGCGTACCTAACGGACCCGGCGGAAGAAACGACCCTGGCGAACCTACCAGCCTTGGCAACAGAATAGGCCCTGTCGACCACAGGGCCTCGACTCCGGCGGAGGTCGGTGGGTCGCAAGACCAACGTGCTGTACTGGTGCGCACAGCTTCGAGACCTTGGATTGATAAGGTGGATGATGATCTGCGTCCAATGATTCCACTTGAGGAGGAGGCGCTCGCAGCTTGGTTGATGGGAGGCATTGTACTTCCGTCACCGCCCGGTTTTTGGTATGCACGCACCCAAGAGGCCACGCGGGTTGCGATGCTTGATTTTCTTTGAGGAATACCTCGAAGGCAAGGTCATCGCGCTTGTGCCTCCTTCCGTCCGTATGCCTCAGCATATTGCTGAGAAAACGTTGCTCTTACAACTGCTGGAACGCCGCGAAGGGGAGACGACTTCCGAATCACTCAGTCGGGAGCTAGTCAAGGGGGCAAAGTGCACGTGTTAGAACTCGGACACTCGACGCCTCTCCCCTTTATTTTGCCTGACCAGGTGGCTGCGGCGAGCTGGCATACAAAATTCATTTCATTTCGTGGTACTTGCCTTCAACTATTGTGTCCAGCAACCATGGAGAGGGATGACATCACCGCTTCATTGACGTCCAGTACTACTTCAAGTCGCAACATTCTGCAGTATCAAGTGAGAATTTTGGTTCATGGTGTGGCCGCGAGCACTGTCCAAGCTATCCTCTCGGCGAGTGTGTCATGCTCGGTGACGTCGGTGGTTCGGGGGCTTCTGAATGGGACAGAGGCGTACGATTCCAACTTCTTTGTCGCTACCTTTAATACCGTTTCATGCCCCGGAGAGATCAAGTTGGTGACGACACATCACGACTCTCAACACGCCACTGTTTATCCATCATCATCGTCATTTCCAACGGGTCACCTGTTTTTCTTGTTACTCGCCGTATCATTCAAGTGTAAAATGCGCGGCCAGCAGGGGTGGTTTCTTATTTGAGCATCACCGTGACTTCATCGGTACTCACCATGTTGCCAAAATAGTCAGCGTCTTGACTTTTCAGCACCTCGATGTGAACGAGCGCCTGCAGCATGTCGCCGGCCTGGCAGAGACACTACAGGCAACTACGGCCAAGCTGAAGGATGAAGCTTGCAAGGCACCACTGTTAACCAAGATCTCTCAGTCATTTTTGAAAGACTGTTCAAGGGAGGATACACCCCCCCCCTTCACCCCGTGGACAGCCAGCGGCGAGTGGTGGCGCCCCACGTGCCGCTGGGCCGACTACTGACGGGTGGTTTGACCCAGGTGCGAACAAGAAAAGCGGGGCTTGCGTCCAATCGCGGCTTCAACTACTCAAGCGGCGACTTCTAATGCTACACCGCTACGACGTTCGCGGTCCAAAGCAGCTAAGGGGACCAGCAAGTCGTCGACCCAAAGGTCGGCATAGTCCGTATAGACGGGCACTTCTACGAAGTTGCCTCGTGCTACTAGCACACACCTTCAGCACAAGAGAGGAAGCGGTTATGTGGTGAAGTGCTAATTTTGTGATGTGGAGGTCCCAGACTCCAGTTGGATGCGGAGTATAGGCCGTGGGTCAGGGACAGGGGACCAGGGAGATAGGGGCCTCGAAGGGGAGCGACCGTTGGTGGAGGACAATCCGCAGGATTCGCCGAAGAAAAATCAGTATCAGGGTACTGGTTAACCGGTAACAAAAGGAGTTGATCAGGACCGCTCATTGATCGACCTGGCCCCTCGTTGGTAGACCCGGGTCCCTCATTGGTCGACCCGGTCCCTCGCTGGTTGACCCGGTCCCTCATAGGTCGACCTCAGCCCCTCGGGGTTCAGCCACTCCGGACCAGTTAATACAAGGATCAGACTAGTCGACGCAAGGAATCAGAGTTTCAGGCAAGGATAGAGTAAAGGAGTTAAAAGGATAGGACTATATTAAAAATACTACTCAATTTGCGATCTACTTGGAAAGTCTTCGTCGCGCTGTAAAGGAACTTGAGTCTGGCCACACGCCTGTTCCGGGGAAGGGATATATTCCCCCCCCCCATTGAAGACAGGCGTGTAATTAGACTTAAGTGCGAGCTGAAATCCACGTGGCATGATTTCGTCGTCCTAAAGAACTTGTTCTAAGCTACTCACTGTTCCGGGAAGGGATATATTTTGGCCCCCGTCGAAGACAGTTGTGTAGCGAAGTTCAAGAGCGAATAGAGCTTCAGGATATATTTGGCCTGTGAGCTCGCTCGAGTAGCAAAATCCCCCATACCCGCTATCGGAAGCGGTCTCCCTCACCTCACGGTCTGGGAGCAAGTAAAGGCCAGGTGGTTAATACCCCCTGAAACAGAAGGAAAAGGCCAGGGACGACAAGCGCCCCTGAAGAATTTGGCTCTAAGTCCACTCTCGACAAGGTCGATCGAGTGGCCACCTACCGGCCTACCGAGTGAAGCATATCCACTCGAGGCCCCCCAGGTCTACCTCCCTCAAGGCAAACGTCTACATCTTCACCAAGTCTTTCGAAGAGTGCAACCCGCCAGCCGACGGGTACACAAGGTGAGAGAAGGTTCATACGCGGCATCGGGGTACCCCCTCCGACAGTCGGCAGTCCAACACAGTGAGTGGTTTGGGTCTCATCATACAATTTGAGAACCCACTCCACCACAATGTTGCGCGTGCCCGGATCTCGGAAGACGCGGGATTTCACCGCGAGTCCCAAGACGATAAAGATGTTCATGTCAAGAAGGAGCACAAGACCGAAGAGCCACTGGAAGACCGATCGCCAGTGACTCAAGAAGAAACAAACAAAGGATCGAAGGGCCGACCGGTTGTTCAACGCACTAAGGAAACAGCAGTCCGCCCGACGGACCTTGGGAGGGGCCCGGTCAACATGGTCGAGGTTGAACTTATTGAAGAGAAACCTAAATACCCTCCTTATGTCCTCGAAGAGGACACCTTGGGTCATGATGCCTATCATGATCCAGAGGACCATCAGCCGACGTTGAAAACCGAGAGGCTAAGGTCCCCAAAGAAACAACAAACAAAGATCGCGCAATCCAAGCCGACAAAGTTCCGAATGAAGGCGCCCGGAAACACCAAGTCGATAGGCCCCGAAAAGTCATGACTGGCATCATGGTCAGACGCTGACGTCACGAGGGCCTACCACCA
>CANTFK010000374.1:0-16447 GCA_947646735.1 Peronospora farinosa
CTCAAGCGTCAGCTGCTCAGCATGAAAGATGGCGGAAGGAGCAAACGTGTTGCATCACTGCAATGATGGCTTGAACATCGGCGCCACGCTCAGCAGCATTGGCGCCAAGATGGAAGATGAAGACATTGCGATCTGCCTGCTGCTCAGTCTCCCGAAGAGCTTCGACAACGTGGTGCTAAATTTGGAGATGAGCAGCGCAGAGCTTCGTACCCAAGATGTAGTCAAGGTGCTGACGAAGAGCACGCCAAGCGTCAAGGGGAAAAGGTGACGACAACAGCGACTACGGTGAAGACTGAAGATGCAACCAAGACATTCAGTACCGAGCGTGAGTCCTACCAATGCACGTATTGTGGCAAGGTTGGGCACACGGTGGATCGCTGTTGGACGAAACAGAAAAATGGAAGTCGTGGATCTCGACGCGGCGGCAATGGCCGTGGACGCGGAGCTAACATCCAGTGGTGACAGCATAATGAAGACAACGGCTACGATCGAGTAGCGTTTGCTATTTCGCTGGAGTGTGGTATCTACAAACAAGGATGTGTCTGGAAGGTGGGCCGTCGACAGTGGTGCAACTCATCATATCTGCCATGACAAGTCGAAGTTCTCCAGTTTGGTTGAACGTAATAATGGGGAAAAGGCAATAATGGGCTAATGGCAACAAGGTGGACATCAAGGGTGTGGGAACTATCATTGAGAAGGTAATTCTGCCCAATGGCGACAAGCGCGAGATCGAGATCAAGAACGCACTGTACGTACCCAGTATGAGCAAGAATCTGCTATCGGTGCCGCTGATCAACAAACATGGCAAGTTTCAAGTGGTATTTGATGGAACAAGAATGCATATTGCGCATAAGGACTCGCAGCAAGTGGTGGCGACAGCGGATCTCGTGGATGGTCTCTACTGGCTTTGCACGGCTCAGCGATCGGCTAATGTGGCAGCAATTAGAAACAGTTGTGGGTGACTTACATGCGCGAATGGGTCACGCTCCAGTTGACGTGCTTCGCAAGATGGTGACCACCAACATGTTGACGGTCATCGGTTCCACCAAGGTTGGGTAACCGTGACCGGTCCAATCCGAACCGCCTGTTCAGCTTAGTATTTACGACGTAGTTTTTACGATAATTACTTAGAGTTGATTAGACGCGTAGGATGATGAGACGCCCTACATGATTTATATGTGGTTCACATATAAATCATGTAGTTGGCAAGTAAGCCCCAATAATCAATCACTTTCGAATTCTCCCTCAAGTGAACAAGTGTTCTTTGCTTCGTTTTTCTTCTCCAAGCCGCTCAGCTCACAACAGCTATGAGCCCAAGCGCCATGTCCTCAAGCAAAGCCTCGACCAGTATCTCCATCGATACGTTCGATGGAGACAATTATGCAACGTGGTGTCGTTACATGCGTGGCGTGTTTCTGACCAAGGTACGTCGTGAACCGAGAAACGACTCCACGCTTCGCCGACCCGCGAGCGTCTGACGACGTTAAGGCGAGCAACATCGCGTTTGGCTTGATGTTGCTTCACATGGACGCGGACTACCACCATGTGGTCGACGACTATGAAGAAGCATGGGTCGCATGGTCACGTTTGAAGATGCTGTAGGGCGGCTCGCAGAAGGCGGGACGAATCTACCTCAAGCGTCAGCTGCTCAGCATGAAAGATGGCGGAAGGAGCAAACGTGTTGCATCACTGCAATGATGGCTTGAACATCGGCGCCACGCTCAGCAGCATTGGCGCCAAGATGGAAGATGAAGACATTGCGATCTGCCTGCTGCTCAGTCTCCCGAAGAGCTTCGACAACGTGGTGCTAAATTTGGAGATGAGCAGCGCAGAGCTTCGTACCCAAGATGTAGTCAAGGTGCTGACGAAGAGCACGCCAAGCGTCAAGGGGAAAAGGTGACGACAACAGCGACTACGGTGAAGACTGAAGATGCAACCAAGACATTCAGTACCGAGCGTGAGTCCTACCAATGCACGTATTGTGGCAAGGTTGGGCACACGGTGGATCGCTGTTGGACGAAACAGAAAAATGGAAGTCGTGGATCTCGACGCGGCGGCAATGGCCGTGGACGCGGAGCTAACATCCAGTGGTGACAGCATAATGAAGACAACGGCTACGATCGAGTAGCGTTTGCTATTTCGCTGGAGTGTGGTATCTACAAACAAGGATGTGTCTGGAAGGTGGGCCGTCGACAGTGGTGCAACTCATCATATCTGCCATGACAAGTCGAAGTTCTCCAGTTTGGTTGAACGTAATAATGGGGAAAAGGCAATAATGGGCTAATGGCAACAAGGTGGACATCAAGGGTGTGGGAACTATCATTGAGAAGGTAATTCTGCCCAATGGCGACAAGCGCGAGATCGAGATCAAGAACGCACTGTACGTACCCAGTATGAGCAAGAATCTGCTATCGGTGCCGCTGATCAACAAACATGGCAAGTTTCAAGTGGTATTTGATGGAACAAGAATGCATATTGCGCATAAGGACTCGCAGCAAGTGGTGGCGACAGCGGATCTCGTGGATGGTCTCTACTGGCTTTGCACGGCTCAGCGATCGGCTAATGTGGCAGCAATTAGAAACAGTTGTGGGTGACTTACATGCGCGAATGGGTCACGCTCCAGTTGACGTGCTTCGCAAGATGGTGACCACCAACATGTTGACGGTCATCGGTTCCACCAAGGTTGGGTAACCGTGACCGGTCCAATCCGAACCGCCTGTTCAGCTTAGTATTTACGACGTAGTTTTTACGATAATTACTTAGAGTTGATTAGACGCGTAGGATGATGAGACGCCCTACATGATTTATATGTGGTTCACATATAAATCATGTAGTTGGCAAGTAAGCCCCAATAATCAATCACTTTCGAATTCTCCTCAAGTGAACAAGTGTTCTTTGCTTCGTTTTTCTTCTCCAAGCCGCTCAGCTCACAACAGCTATGAGCCCAAGCGCCATGTCCTCAAGCAAAGCCTCGACCAGTATCTCCATCGATACGTTCGATGGAGACAATTATGCAACGTGGTGTCGTTACATGCGTGGCGTGTTTCTGACCAAGGTACGTCGTGAACCGAGAAACGACTCCACGCTTCGCCGACCCGCGAGCGTCTGACGACGTCAAGGCGAGCAACATCGCGTTTGGCTTGATGTTGCTTCACATGGACGCGGACTACCACCATGTGGTCGACGACTATGAAGAAGCATGGGTCGCATGGTCACGTTTGAAGATGCTGTAGGGCGGCTCGCAGAAGGCGGGAGAACAACTAAGAAGTGCCTCACTTACGTCACGCAAAATCTTATCAAGCTTCTCGTGCACAGTGGGCGATAGTTATTAAATTCAAGACTGACTTACATTTAATAGGTTTTAACTAAATATAAATCTAATTACTGATTGGTCAAACATAAAAGATCGGATACGCGTCTTTTTAGTAGCGTATCCTTGCGTGCGAGCTTCAAATATATGTAAACTCGCTGATGACGTCTGTCTGAAGCGTCACCATGACGCCTAGTCCCAACTGGCGTCTTCCTCGTTGAATATGGATCCATCCATGGATATCACATTCCCGAGGTGGGTCCCATTCATGTACCACTCCCAAGTAGCAGGTCAAAGGTACCTCGTACCCATTTAGGCATGCCCGTTAAGTATTCGATACTTAACGAACCGTGTAACGTTTAGCTTCTTACAGGGCAATGTGGTATAAATATTGCATAAATTGTATACGTATAATTTTTTATGGAAGTATTAAGTGTAGCATTTAAGTATAGTATCGGTAATACCGTACCGTATCGGTTAGTATATGATAACCCATATTGTCGTGTTAAGTACATCACACACTCACTTTTGTTGTGACGCTTAGTTTTACATTGCAACTCAATGACGATGCAAATTGTCACCTCTTCTTTGCATCCTTCAATAGACATAAAGTGAAGTCTGACTAGTAACGACTGATGCCCTTTCTGACAATTAGATCGTAAGGCTGGCTATTGAACCTATTGGTTTAACACTTGCTGATCAATGATAGCAAGTCAAGAGGCGAAAGAGACAGGTTGTGCTGTAGGCAATACTGTAAATGCCTCTTTAAAAGTGACGTGAACCCATTTCATTGAATGAAGACGCGAAGGTCTTGTTCTTGGACACGGAAAGACTCAATAATATCGATCGAGAACAGACACATGATACCTCAATTTTGGCATTGGCTTTGGGTCTGAATGTGTCTACAATAGACGTGGAGTTATCGATGGCAATGCTATTGTAAACCTTTCTCTTGTAATCAACTTTGTCGATACAAATTCAAACGTCGTGTCTTTCGAATAAGGAAACGGGAAAATATGAAAGCAATCGTCTACACAAATTCTTTCCCAGTTTAATGTGGGTCTTACATGATTTTACACTCCAGTTACTGGACAAGGGTAAGGTCCAAACAATATCTGGAGAGCGCTCTCCAGTCTACGGGAGACGCAGTGACGATGCAGTCAGGAAAGACCAGATCCGAGCGACTTTTAGACATCAAGATTGTGTTACGTAAGTACGACTTGGAGATAACGAATAAAAGCTACGGAGCCTGCCTCAAGTGCCGTACGAGGAGCCGAGACATGATTTTCGAACTAGCTATGGAAGTCTACGCAAGAAGCTGTTTGGCAAAGCAAAACCCAAGACCATGTTCGGCAAGGCATTTATTGGAGCCATGTTTGTCAACTTGGCGGAATCTTATATCGAGGCACTATATCGTGGCAAGGCACCGGTGACTTCTAGATCCTGAAAGCAAGTCGTCAAGCGCAATGTCAAGATGCACTTTAAGATGCTGTCAAGTGGTACTAGGCGGAGCTACAGGCGAGAGTACGCAGATATGTGTCAGCTAAAAAGTTTGAAGAAGATACTAGTTTAAAAGTATATAAGGTGATGAATTTTTTTTCAAGCAGTGGACAAAGGCCGGGGATGTTCGACAACATGGACCTTCAAATCGTGGCATTGCGACGAAAGTCGAATATATAGGATCTGATCGACAAAGCGGAAAATCCGACAGTTACGGAGAAGGAAAAATGATTATAATTACGAAAAGAACGCCAACGCAAAATTAGAGGCTGCTGCACAAAGTGTCGAACGCACGCGACTGCTCTGTCCTGAAAAAAGCCTTATAAATAAATGTACGCTGTTTTGACCGGATAAAAAAAGAGCTTAAAAAGCACTCGTACAAGAATTAGTAAAACCTTACATATCGTACTACTATTTAATCATTTCATTACCATTTGACCAAATGGAGATATATCTGAGACGAAAGAGACTGCTCACGAATGAATAAGCTCGGTTTCTATATACGACTATACTGGAATCAAGATGGAATCCTGTTTGCGGACTTAAACCTTCAGAAGGTCGTTCTTCAATGATCACGTCGTTTCTTTCTAGTCAGGTCGTTCCTTTCTAGTCAGGTAGTTCCTTTCTAGTCAGGTCGTTTCTTCTTGTCAGGTCGTTTCTTCTTGTCACGTCGTTCCTTTCTTGTCAGTTCGCTCCTTTCTAGTTAGGTCAATTCTTTCTAGTCAGAAACGACCTGTCAGAAAACGACTTGACTAGAAAGGAACAGATCGATGGCCTTTCATCTTGGCCCCAGTATGACCGTATGTAAAACCGAGCATATTCATTTGCAAACAGCAGATTCTCGTCTCTTCATTCGAGAATTGGCTGGTTTAAAATGATGGTGACTCTGTTGTGCGCGATTGTTGGTCCGCAAGGGAGTATTTTCCCTATCGACATTGACGCGAACAAAGTGGTATACGAGTTGAAGAAGGCTATTAAGGAGAAGAAGCCGAACGGCTTGAAGGACATTAGTGTGGACAAGCTGCGTCTCTACTTGGCGAAGATGACGGACGGTGCGTGGCTGAAAGACAACGATCCTGCTGCGCAAGAGTTGTCTGAAGGGAAGACGCATCCACGTATTCAGCAGGTGATTGATGGAGAGCAAGCGTTAGCAACGAGGTCCCTAAAGCATTGGCTGTTTGACGATAACAAGATGGTGCAGCCATCGACAGATCAAATCCACGTGCTGGTAGTGGTGTCAGAGGAGTATGACTACGTACCCGTTAAAGAGGTTACAAACGATCCAAACTACAAGGAAGAGCTAACGCGTTACCAGCAACGGGGGGAGCTGATTCAGCGCAACTGTGAGGACTACTGCCAGCAGATTTTGAGCAAAATCGACGCACTGTATGCCCTCTCGGACGAATTTGCGCTGCCGTTCATTTGCGTGGAAGGATCATCTGGCATGGGAAAGTCTCAACTGGCGTTTGCTTTGGGAGGAAGCCGCCCGTGGTTTTACTGGCCTACTACACCCATTGGATACTATTCTCAGCGCTTGTATAGAAATTTCTCGTCAATTTCAGATGCGTTTCTTAACGTGACAAACAAGGATGGCCCAACAAAAAAGTTTAAAAAGGACATTTTGAACTCGAGGTCTAAATTTTACAAAACTGAGAGTTTGTGGACCTTCGGCTTCATTCATGCGTTGCTTAAGTGTTGCAGTGAAGAAAAAAATCAGCAAGGAAAAATGATACGCTTTCAAGAAAAAACGTCGTTGTACGTGGAAAAGTGCAATCGCGAGAAAGTTGTCGCTTTTCGCAAAAAGATGAAGACTGATGGGAAGGTCTTGCCTTTCTTTGTGTTGGACGAAATGATGCCTAACATGAACATTGGTGGCGGTGGTATGAACCTGGCGGCATTCCAACGCAATGTTTTTCGTGTGTGTGGTCTGGTCGTTATTGTGATGGGGACTGACGCTAAGGTCACCGATCTGGTTGATCAGTCAGTAGGAAGCTATACTGAAAGACATGCATGGATGACGGTTATTTCTCGTTTCCCTTTATATCAATCAATTCCGTTTGCAAATAAGGACAAACAGACTGCTTGGAACCACCTCCAAGCTAAGTATCCCATTCTGCAAAGCATTATGTTAAATTCTCGCGGGCGTTTTGCCGGGTATTTCGCCGACAGCGCGGCACAATATGCGATGGAAAATGTTGCAAATGATATTAAACTTTGCGATTTGCTGGATGTAGCATTTAATCATGTAGGCTCGGAGACACGGAGCCGCAAAAATTTTATGGAGGAGCAGAGAGGAAAGGATGCGCAGCTGATGGCAATATCGTATACTAATGTTAATGGTACGTCCCCACGTCCATGTAAGAAAAGGAAGATTGCTCGTAGTGTGGGGACCTACTGTATGCATCTACACTTCGCCAATCTAGTGGATGATCAGGCAACTGAAGTGGATGTACTGAATGGCAAACTTAAGGTTAATGGCAAGCCGTGGCTACCGCGGTGTTGTTTCCCGGATATTAAGGAGGACATGCTGCTTTATCTTGCGGTATTGGGTGGAAAGACTTACTCGGGTTACTATGATCCTCGGAAGGGTGTGAATCACTCAACACGTGGTATCTTCTCATTGTACTGGAGAGGACGGGGGTTCGGGACCACTCGTAATTATTATGCGTACGAGAACATGGTCGCTCATATGTTTTTCTGTGCATCTCGGCGGAATGGAGTGCAAGGCATTTCTTTTGATGACTTCTTTGCGGGATTGCTTAGTGAATGTCAAGACCAAATACGGCCAGTGATAATGACTGATGGCAATACGGGGAAAACGATTGTTGCTAGCGACATTTTGGACAAGTACGTTGATCTGGTGGCTTTGTCTCACTCGAAGATTCCCTTCTTAGCTCCACCGAATGCTGAGTGGCCGCAATGTATCCTAGATACTCGCGCTGAAGGCTGTAACTTTGGTCATCTCGTTCGTGCTCGGAATGACCAAAAGTGTGACATTTTTGTATGCAATACGGAGGACCTGACAGAACCGCCACTTTTTCTGTGTGAGTGCAAGTATTGCGACGAAAGCGTGGACTTTGGCGCAGTGAATAAGATCATTGGTGGCCTGGAGACCGTTTGGAAGGATAAATGGGCAGTCGCATTGGTTTTCTGCGTAAAATTAGCAGCCTTCGAAAACGAGTGGAACCGTGAAAAAGTCGGCTGCGTTAAGGTTGATTGCCGTAGTGGCCGTGTCGATTGGGTTTTCCAGCCGGCCGAAGAAAATCGAAAGAAGCTGGTCATCGTTATGGAAACGGGTGACGTCACTGAACTGCCGTAGCAAAGTTTGATTAAGCCCGAATCTTTGCAATGCGTCGCAAGCAATCACCTTGCATGTTAACTTTTATCACATCATTGTCTGTCGGTTGGTACTAATCGTTTTTCTAGATTATTTGCGTAACATCAGCAGCTATTTAAAGTTTATGAGCAACTGAAAAGAAGAATATAGCGGCTTCTACTGTGTGCTAAATTCTTTTGGATTCCTTGTTTGTATCACCCTCAATACATATGGGTAAGTTAAAATTGTATTGTGCAGACGCTTATTCTCCATGATATATGGAGCAGAAACCCCGCTATTTAACGGTCTATGTGGCAGGTTTACACTTGCGATAGTTTGGAGTCTAACACGAAATTGTTCGACAAATTTGTGGTGTTACGTTTTTGGAGAAACTGTTGACATATCTGATGAGACTCTTAACAAGGTGGTTGAACGAGCTACTTCGTCGAACAGGTTCGTTAGAATGCTCACTTGTGAAAGAAATTGGTGTATATGGCACCAAAGTAATGTAACGTGTTGAACATTATAAGGAACGGTGCCAATATGTATTTCGAATTACTTGTTAAAAAACACGTATATCGAAATACAAGTTACGCATTGTTGCGATGACTTGTAAACATCTCCGTGCTCTCAAGTATATCACAAATGACAAGGTTCAGAATCTGGACTTGTTCTCTGCTACAAATGGTCATGGTAAGGTCATGTATGAATACTTGTCAATGGTGTGAGCCTTCATTGCCGTATGGACATATCAAATCCGAAAGGCACACCGCTCTTGGTGGACATGCGCTTTGTCATCTCATCCGCACTGCAGATATTCAGTTTTTGACCATATGATAATCCTCGTCGGCTGCGTTATCTTGTCTCGAAGGACGATGAGCCACTTCCGGAAAAGTATCATACACGTAAGCCTTACGGAGATAATTGCTACGCTAATTTTCGCTTGTCTGGATGAGGAGCAAGGCGGGAAGAAAGCCGAGGAGTGGCAAAAGATGGAGAGTCCATTCTACATGTTCTATCTAGAGCATTAATGTGTCCCGGAAGCTCACATCGTGCCACCTGCCAATATATCGGATGGCTGCATGCACTTAATACTCGTTTCTGGAAAGAGCCATTCCCGCTGGGGGCTTGGTAAACTAAAATTGGGAATCGATGATGGTTAGTTATCACCAGGACATCGATTGACAACCCATCCGAACACGTGCAAATAATGCATGTAAGTAGATGATGAGCTGACGGAGATGAAGCGGAGGTGCACCGCGCATAAGAGCTTGTACTCTGCTTGCCAGGTTAGCTCAAGCAGGAGTACGCTGCGTAAAGTGCTTCGAAACGCTCACTTGTACGCGACAACAGCGATGCAGATAGACCGTTACCTGGTTCACCAAGAAAAGCAAGAATGGTAGAACATGCAAAGCGTTAGAAAAGAAGTATGTCCTATTCAAAGCAGGCAAACCTCAGCACTCACTCGATGAGGCTGCAAGATATCTTGCTAACGTGCATTAAGCCCTGCAGCACTGCAATAAAGCTGTAACGGGCTAAACGTTACACGGTTCGTTAAGTATCGAATACTTAACGGGCATGCCTAAATGGGTACGAGGTACCTTTGACCTGCTACTTGGGAGTGGTACATGAATGGGACCCACCTCGGGAATGTGATATCCATGGATGGATCCATATTCAACGAGGAAGACGCCAGTTGGGACTAGGCGTCATGGTGACGCTTCAGACAGACGTCATCAGCGAGTTTACATATATTTGAAGCTCGCACGCAAGGATACGCTTCTAAAAAGACGCGTATCCGATCTTTTATGTTTGACCAATCAGTAATTAGATTTATATTTAGTTAAAACCTATTTAATATAAGTCAGTCTTGAATTTAATAACTATCGCCCACTGTGCACGAGAAGCTTGATAAGATTTTGCGTGACGTAAGTGAGGCACTTCTTAGTTGTTCGTTGCGCGGACCGCTCTAAGCGGCCGGCAACAGTTTGGTTCGGCGCTTTAAGCGACCGACCAACGCAACCACCACCGCACGCGGAGGTAAGACGGTCTAACCGCTTCCTCACGCTGCTTGAAGGTGTGCCCGCGTAGTACGTGGCAGCTTCTTTTCGAAGCGCCCGTCTACACTTGGTAGCACTAGTAGTCCTTCCCACGACCCGTCTCTCTGAGCGTGCGTGTGGATACGGATGTCCCTCAACGTGGATTGGGGTGACTTTCCTTACCTCTCCCAACGTCATAGGGAGTTCGCAGAGCATTTAGTGCAGGGGACTTCGTGGTCAATCTTTTGCATTGTCCTACCGAGCAACATGTTCCTCAGTTGGATCAATTTGAGTCGTTTGTGCTCGGACATCGTAGAAACGCGTATGAGGCAATCAGCCAAACCGCGGCTGAGTGCATTAATAAGACTCAAGATGAGCTTTTGCGTGAGCAAGCACGTAATGAGGCGCTCAACAGAACTGTTGAGACGCTCTCTGCCCGTTCTAATCAGCCAAGGCCCATTCGGATGGACCTTCCAAAGATTGATGGGACTGCCCCACATACGATTGTTCACTTGCTTTTGGCAGTGGAGCAATGCGGTATGGCGCAGCTCATCGAGGACGACACCAGAATGGTATGTCAAATTTGCGTGGCAAAGCGTCAGAGTGGGATTACTCTGCGCTTATAGCAAACGCCGATGCGTTTCCATCATGGGCAATCGGTAAGTCAAAGATTCGTGCCATGTATCAGCCGCCTAACAACGAAGTGTTGCTTATGGCGCGCTTCTTTGGAGAACGACAGGCGAAACGATCTCTGCAAGAGTATTTGCAGGAGATGCGTTTGCTGTCGGCGTCCATTAATGGGGAACCGATACCAGAACGTATTTAGGTGCTTACGTTCAAAAATGGACTACGGCACGGCCCATCGCATCAGGCCCTTTTTAAAAAGGTTCCAAATACGATTGAGGAGGCAATTAAAATTGCCATGGTTGAGGAGCAATCCCTTTCGGCGACAGCCTATTACAGGCCGTCGACCGAGAGGTCGGATGCCACTCTTATGGAGTTAGGCAATGCAGATGTTATATGCTACAAGTGCGGCAAGCGAGGCCATATGATGGCTCGCTGCTATGCCAAACTTGCTGCTGGTGCTAAGGATGACAGAAAGAAGTCTACCATGGCTCGAAGAGCCGTGAACGTCGCACGGGTTCAGATTCGACCCCGACAAGTCGGGAAATGCGGGAGCGCAGTAGGGGCGGGATGCCTTACTATCGCGGACTCTGAAGCTACCCCTAAGCTCACAGTGATCAAAAAATGTGTAGCATAGTCCCTGAGGTTCCGAAAGATCGGACCTAAACCTTTTTGGTCGATAGCGCTCGAATACGAGGCTATGACCAAGTTTTGACCCTTCTCGTTGATTCGGGTGCATCATAGAATTTTGTGAAACTCGCGTCTCTGAAAAATATTCCGGCGAGTTATGAGTCGCTTTGCCAGGATGGCAAGCGAGAAGATGCGACCGTTAGTTTATCGAGCGGCGCGCTCGTTAAATCGGAGGGAGTTCAAGGTGAACTCGCCTTCAGCTTTTGTGACTTCTCTTGTAAAGAGAAGTTCACAGTGCTAGGTATGGAGAGTCCGTATGACCTCATCCTAGGCATGCCTTGGTTGGCTAAACACCAACCATGGAGACTGGCGTACACGCACAGTCGCTAGCTCTACTCAGGACACCGGAAAGGATGTGCTCCTGTGAGAAGCTTATGCGATTGATGTTGTGTCCAACACAGTCGAGGGTGTGATGACGGTATGTCAATCGGCACCAGGTACTACCCAGCTCGTTGAGCCTAGAGTAGTTGAGAGTGTCCTTACAGGAAGTCAGACGACACAAATTCCTACTCAGCTCGAGAAGACTGGTGTAGTCAATGGGGCGATGACAAGTAGTCATGCGTCCAATGATTTTGCACAGATCCGAGAGCCTGTGGCAGTTGATGGTGGGATGACAGTAAATCAAGCGCCACAAGAACCGGCACAGAGCCATGAGCCTGGTGCGGTTGGAAGTAGTGCGTTAGCTGAGATAGCAACGACATCTTCTTCCAGGTCAAAAGTCGTGGTGACTCGAAGAACGAGCACCAGACGTATTAAGACGATCAAGGGTACGTTGAAACGAGTGACCCTTGGATCAGTTTCGGTCCAAGAGGACGGAACTACGAACGAGTTGTTCGAGGTCGTCGAAGACAAGATGCCGGAGGCATCCTCAGTTGAGCTGCTACAACTTGTCTTAGCATCTGCAGAGGAGATAGCAAATCTCTCGGAGATGACGTGGGATCTGTTTTTGTCCGAACTAAAGGAAGGAAAGATTCATGATAGCCGCACCAGTTCCAGAAGAGAACGTGGTGGACTGTTGCTAGTCGTTCACAATGGACGATAGTTTCTTGAAAACCGAAAAGAAGAAACGGTTTGCTACTAAAGGCTGGGATGCCTTGAAGGATAGCCCGTTCTATGATGTTCTATGAAACACCGTGATGTGTTTCCAGAAGAAGTGTCGAGCCGCCTACCGGCCGATAGGAGCACCAGACACGAGATTGACCTGGAGCCTGACAAAAAGTATTTTGTGACCGGGCAATGGACGTTGCCGAAGAAAAAGTCGATTACATCGATGAGTTATTCGACAAGTGAGCCAAGGCCGGACATGTACGTGAGAGCAAGTCGCCTCACTGCAGCCCGACCTTCTGCGTGCGTAAAGAAGCAATAGGATGGCGCGTGGTTCATGCTAATAATAAGCTGAACACGGTCACCATTCCGGCTCAAACGCCGATCCCGCGAAAAGATGTCTGGTTGAACTCTATGGGAAAGTCAACTATCTTTCCGCGTTGGATCTGAAGGATGGCTACTATCAAGTTCTCATGAGAGATACTGATGTAGCCAAAACGGCAGTAAGCACCCCAAGCGGTATGCTATGGGAGTGGCTTGTGATGCCACAAGGGTTGAAAAATGCTCCAGCAACATTCAACCGAGTGGTGGCTCACGTGATCCGTCAGCACCGTGCCTACGCGCCTCATGACTTTGACGATGTATTCGTACATAGTAGGACGAGGGCGGTCTGAGCGCAATAGATCGCACAAGCGCCATGTAGACGCTGTGTTGCAGACTTTGGGTGACGCCCAATTATACGTTAACTTGCAAAAATGCGTAATAGTGGTCCCCGAGATACCTGTTCTGGGCTGCATCGTAGGTGCACATGGTGTATAAGCAGACCCAGAAAAGGTAAAGGCTGTATAGGAATGGCCAGTACCACGATACGTGAAGTATCTGCGCCAATTCCTTTGGATCGCGAATTACTTGCATAAGTACAGCAAGAATTATGCGGAGCGGATTAAGCCATTGTCTGATCTTTAAAAAAGGATACAGATTGGACTTATTAGCCATCTCGCCATCATAGGCGAGAGGTGCGGTGGATTTATAGCGGTCCGCAGTGATGCGTGATCCGTATAAACCACAAAAGGTTCGGTGCCCAAGAGGTGCACCCGAAACTTTACAAGGGCATACTTAATTGAAAGTAGCTACTTGTCATGCAAAAGGTAATTCTGCTCTGCGGCATGTTAAAGACGAGACTGATACGATATGAGACGTTCAACGCCGTTGTCATTCTTTTTCATGAGCGCGCTGCCGATTGCAAATTGCTTGCATCGCAGACGACGCTAAAGGGATTATCCGCGTCTGGCAACACCAAGACCGGTGCCTCTACAAGAGATTTCTTCACTGATGTGAGCGCATCTTCTTGTTCTTTTGACGAAGTCCAATTTTTTTCTCTGAACATAATTTCAAAGTTGAATATAAGCGGGTAATTCAGATTTCTTGGCTGAAGCGTTATCGCGCATACCAGACTTCGAGGCAAGACACCAAGAAAGTGTGTCTCGTGCGAAAGCACAAGTTGAGTCGTCAACATTGGCAGCCATGGAGGCCTACCATGTGAAGATCTCCATGGACTCCGATATAAAGGAGTGCTACAGTCAGGACGATCATTGTCGCCTGCTGTTGGATCATTTTGGTGGACGAAAGGTTACCCTTCCGTCGCACCTGAAAGCGAAACTAAATCGCTTTAGTTACAGTGATGGCCTACTAGGCATCAGCCTGTCACCTTTTGGTCCCTTGAGAATCTATGTCCCTCATGACACAGATCTCAAGCTGATGATACTTCACGAGTGCCATGATGCGCCATCTAGTGGGCATCTGGGCCGTGAAAAATGTGTCAGAGGAATTTTGGTGGACCCACCTATATCAGTGAGTAGCCAGCTATATTCGCTCTTGTGATGAGTGTCAGCGCATAAAGCCTGCACCTTCTAGCAGTGCGCCACTGAAACCACTGCCGATTCCAACGGATTGTTGGAAGTCGGTCAGTTTGGACTTCATCTTTGGCTTACCGCCTGACCATAAAGGCAGGACGGGGCTCGTCGTCATTGTAGACAGCCTGAGCAAGATGGTGCATTTAGCACCATGTAGCACCAAGATCCCAGGGAAAGAAGCTGCCGTCCTGTTTCTGGATCATGGTACTGATTACACGGGATGTCCGAGTCCATAGTATCGGACCGGGATCCGCGTTTTACGTCAGATTTTTGGCTTCTTGTGTTTGAGCTGCTGGGAAGCAAACTCCACATGTCAACCGCTAATCATCCCCAGATCGATAGTCAAACAGAACGTTCCAATCGGGTCGTGGCGGATGTATTGCGTACTGTAGCGACTCCCAAAGAATGGAGCAAGCAATTGCCATTCGTGGAGTTTGCTATTATTAACAGCATTCACGACAGTAAGAGTGAAACACCGTTTTACATTAACGGACTGCGTCATCCTCGAACGCCAGTCTCGTTTGTACGCAGCCCGAGTCTTAGTACGGAACAACGAGTACATCTTTATCTTCATGTATATTAACTTACAATTTTATGCCTCGATTGACCCAACATTATAAGGAAAAGCGATTGGTGGGCCAATTTACTATCAGCGTAGAATTTGCGCACATATCCGGCGAAACGACGAGGCAACACCCTAGTAGTAGTTATAGTATGCCATCGTCTGTATCGGAATATGGAATTATCCAATCATCAGTGTCGGTTACACTTAGTTTACTAAGTATAAGTACCAGTAATACCTTATATTATCATTCATATATAATACCTCTTTTTATAGGATCGGTATTAGGAATACATTATATGCAATATAGAAACTTCAACTGTGATGTACTTTCCGTATGATGTTCCAACCGTCGTGTAACCCCGTTACGTTTTTAATGTACACAAAAAATCAAAATTCGGCCTTTCTTGCAAAAAACAATCTATTCGGTCCGCGCGTACCATATTTGGCGACGGGTGGACACTCTAGTTGTTTTTTAAAAGGCTTGTACACCGAGTTTGTTTTCGAAAATTACAAATCGGAGAACAATTCATTATGTACACGATATGTAACGGGGTTACGCGACGGTTAAATAACCATATTAAGAGTCACATCACGGCTTTAAACCATATGTATGAGCGTTAACGCTACTGTTTTATCACTAACTTTAGGAACGGAAGGTCACTGGCTCAATACCCATGGCCGACAAATTCCAAGTACAATGAAGGTGGCCTTGTCCTGTACATCGTACATCGTACATCGTACACTTGTTGCGTCACCCTTAAAACACGTAAAATTCTATTTAAAAGGGCATGTAGACGGGCGCTTCGAAAAGAAGCTGCCACGTACTACGCGGGCACACCTTCAAGCAGCGTGAGGAAGTGGTTAGACCGTCTTACCTCCGCGTGCGGTGGTGTTTGCGTTGGTCGGTCGCTTAAAGCGCCGAACCAAACTGTTGCCGGCCGCTTAGAGCGGTCCGCGCAACGAACAACTAAGAAGTGCCTCACTTACGTCACGCAAAATCTTATCAAGCTTCTCGTGCACAGTGGGCGATAGTTATTAAATTCAAGACTGACTTATATTTAATAGGTTTTAACTAAATATAAATCTAATTACTGATTGGTCAAACATAAAAGATCGGATACGCGTCTTTTTAGAAGCGTATCCTTGCGTGCGAGCTTCAAATATATGTAAACTCGCTGATGACGTCTGTCTGAAGCGTCACCATGACGCCTAGTCCCAACTGGCGTCTTCCTCGTTGAATATGAATCCATCCATGGATATCACATTCCCGAGGTGGGTCCCATTCATGTTTTAACCCAAGTGGAAATCTTAAGGTAGCAGTGTCACTAGGGCAATATTGGCCCTGTTTGGCATTTGCACCGGAGCAAATTGAGGGGCCCTCCCCCACAAAGACTCGGGCTGCGCACAAACGAGACTGGCGTTCGAGGATGACGCAGTCCGTTAATG